>JAPUUL010000306.1:0-21014 GCA_029590625.1 Lasiodiplodia mahajangana
ATGGGGCCGGCGAGTAGTTTTGTGAGCAACGGGGATTTCATGTATGATCGAGTCGCTAGGCNTGCAGCGGGAACTGGAGAGAGCATGGGAAATCATACAAGAAAAAGAAGAACAGCTACAACAAATCGTTGATAAAGCAGGCGATACTATGAACCTCTTGACACCACCACAATCTCTACGCGGTAGCCTCGAGCCTGTTACTTCTACGCTCGAAGATCCTAAAGCAGAAACACATCGGAAGTCAGACACAACCAGTGGCCTAGTAGAGTCGCTTGGGGCTCAAGATATTGACCCTCTCTGGGTCGAGCGAGACAAGAACAAGAGATCCATCGAAGAAGCGAGAATGATGTGGCGGGCAGAGCTGAACGCCAACGAAGCCCTGGATCAAGAGAACAAAGAGTTGAAACGAGGCATCACACAGGCAATCGAGGCTCTCCACAAATTCCACGGCGACAGAAAAGAAGTCGGGGATCATGAAGAACTACTAAAGATTGCTTCTGACTTGGGTCGACTGCCTCGTAACAGTAATGCCGACCCGGAGGAGCTCCCGCGCATCGCCAAAGCCAAGCCCGAGTCAGAAGAGGATATACTCATGTATATGCCTCCTCGTTCTGATCAGGCACGGGAAGGCGTAAGGAGACAGCAATCTATCATTCCACGCCAGAGAAGTCAAGTACAAGGGAGAACGATACTCACGCCCAAGGGCCGGCTCAATGGGCTTGTTTCAAGTCCGAGAGACCAGGGCTCTTCGCTCTTTCAAACCAGGATGAGTGCCAATATGTTTTCAGTTGCGGAAGAAGATGAAGATAACGAACTATAGGGCGTGGCTCCCACAGGAAAAGGAAACGACCTAGAGGAAGAGGTGAAGGGTGGGGAAGCTAAGTGATAATCTTATACTCCTGCTCGGTAAATAGGCAGACGGATGTAAATTGGGGCCGCGTATCGTGCTTCTCCTTTCTCTCTCTATCTGCTTGTTCATATATCCTACCTTTTAAGCTGCCATGGCTCAGCATGATTTGAGAAACTTAAATGCAGGGTCACCGCCCTCGGGTAACTTAAGATGTAGTAGGCATGACTCTCATAGTAGACGCATTACCCCTGTTCTAATGGTTGCTTGTAATAGGACTTCGGAGATAGCGCGCTGAACCCATACATGACGACCCATTCCTTGTCCAGGGTTATGACGGAGACGTTGTATGGCATTATCCTGAGCTGTCTCTTTCACTATGACTTGAAAGCGCCCGTGAACTAAAGAATAATATCACTAAAGAGACAAAGCATTGTAGTAGTATATAAGCTAGGAAAGTCTCTCGCTGGCCGACAACTGATCGAGAGCAAAGCATGAGAATAGGAGCAGCAACCAGGCAATACTCTCTCGAGAAGTATCAAGTCCTGTTCGAGTGACGTGTTCCTCGCTCCCTCTCAATTCAGCTCGACCAAACCCGGTAAACTTTGTAAACTTAGTGAAACAAGCAAAAATGCGAAGCGGATATGATCTCTCCGGCAGCTTTAAAGATGTGTCGGAGCCACAATTGCAGAACCTATGTCCCTGTCCTTCACCACATCAATGCCGGCATTCGCCGCAGGGACCGGGAAGCCAGTCTCAAGTTACGGCTCAAGTCTCCACGACTAGTCAGACTCTGACCCAGACTCAGACCCATCCTGAAGCTCCCACTCAAACTGGGACTTCGACTTGAAGTCGGTTGCTAGATGGAGAGCCTTATGAATGATTAAGTAGTTCAAGTAAATTATTCAAGTACGGATAATACGAAGGTATTGATTTTATGCAACGAACTTCTATGATGATGTAGCTCAACGAGGCTCCCCGTTCTAATTACTTGGTATCAAACAGAGCTTTTTGGTATGATTAAATTAAATACATGCAAAGCGTAATCGGCGGCGCAAATGAAATAGTCAAAATTAATGCTACGCAGCCTAAACTTTTTTTTTTCTAGTATGGTATACCGTTCGTCATCAACTGGAATTGGTCGTAAACCATAGTGCTGTAGCTCCCGGCACTCTTCTTGACGAGATCCTTTACAAACTCGGCCGCTTCCCATTCGTTCTTTTCTAGAACAAAGCGCTCCTTGAAGTGGTTGACGCTTTCAGGCTTGAAGCATGGCAGGCCACTCTCCATCATGAGCTGGACGATTTGGCTCAGTTTCTCGGCATAAGGTCGGCAGGCGAGGAAGGCCTTGACGCATAACTCCTCAAACGATTTGAAGGCCTGGTGCTCTGTGTTGCCCCCCATGACAAGAATCATTTCATTGGTTAGCTTAAATGGCGCACGCTCGAACTTAACGCCGCCGGGGGCGATATCGAAACAGAACCCGAAATCAATGTGGAGGATGTGGCCTGCGTCGTCTATCATGATGTTTCCGTTATGACGATCCTTGAATTGTAATAGGAAGGATATAATGCTGTAGGCAGCCATGCTCTTGACAAAATTGTTGCGTGCATGTTGAAATCGGAGTGAGTCCTCATTCCCGTATTTGCTGATGAAATAGTCGTATAGGCCGTTCACAGCTTCACGCCCAAGCATGTCTCGGGAAATGGAATTCGGCAAGACATCAATAACACCGCACCCCGGTGCTGTAGCTGTCACGCGGTAAGGGAAGACGAACACACCAAGGCCAACATTGTGGAATATGCCTCGAAAAGCGGCAATCATCTGTAGAGCCAGAACGTCTTGGCGGCAGTCGTCGCCAACTTTGAAGATCGCACTTTGCCAAACTTCAACCATCCTCTGAGAATGCGGCTCGGTCTTCTTGCTCATTTCCTGAGTAGCCTCTTCAGATTCTTCTATGGTATCGACCGCCTTTTGGATGCGGAAAGTGGCCATGAAAGGTGCCTTCGCGTGAGACTGCAGGGGCTTACCGGATTTCCGATCAATACCAATAACCACACCATCAGGGTTGCTGGGCAAATAGACACCAACGGCGACTTGTATCTTGCGGAGTTCCTCCTCGATCTTTTGTTTCTTTTCTGGCTTATCGCGCTTAATTAGTGGCTTCAGCTTCCCAGATATACTGGTAACCTCGTCGAAAAATTCAAACTCTCGTTCATAGAAGCTTTTATCCTCCCCAGAAAAGCTATCAACAAGTTTCTTCATCACTTTATCAAGGGCAGGTTTAATGGCATCAGGCTAATAGACGTCAGCACCGTGTAGGGTAGGCTTCACTCGAGTAAACTTACTATGGTGGCATCGTCATCTTTGTAAGAGTTAGCCTTCATATTCCATATGATTTGATGTGCAAATAGCTGGGAGAACTGTGCTGTTTCGATGATGTACCGCTCCACATAGCCTAGAGCATCGAAGCGAAGACTCTGTACGATTTGGGGAACGTAGAAGAAAGTTACGTCGATAGGATGGTACTCTAGGGCTCTCATGGCGTATTGAATGAGGAATGGATGGTTCTTATACGCTGGCAAGAAATAAGTCGTAGCGGTAACAGGATTAACCGGTGTCCAATACAAGAGATACTAAATTTGTTAGCACTAACACTATATTTAAGGACCAATAACTCACCTTGAGCTGGAACCCGACGTCTTGAGGAAGCTCGCCGCCAAACAGTATGGAGAGTGCCTCCGCGTCACATAGAGCTTTGGCGGGAAAGTTCAATAATAACCAACGAACTTCTTGATGTACGCTGGGCATATTGAACCTACTGACAAGCTCGATAGCAAGCGAAGGACTCTCAGTCCAGGCAACACGTATCAGTGGTTTCAAAGCAGTCTAAAAATTAGCTAAGAACATATCATGTATTGTTATTATAAGGCACCTTACCTCTAATACGGCTTTACCGTGGCTTGTCATTATTTCCGGGCGTAGTAAGTTACTCCCATTGATCGGATGGATCCAGATATTTAGTCTTGCTTGTTCGCTTTCTAAAAGAATCTCGAGAAGCGACTCTTTTTGGGTTGCAGATACGAGACTGTTTACAGGCTGTGTATTGGTAATGTGGGACACAGCTTTGAGCCCGTTCTTGATATCATTGATCAGTTTCACCTCGGTTTTCAGTTGTAGCATATTGCTGCCGAAAGACCACTTCGGTGCAAATTTGAACCAGCTTAGACCCGCGGACAGGATTTTATCCTTTAAACGCCACTGAGCCGCTACGCCAGCTGTTTCGCTCACTCTCAGGACTTTCAAACTAAACAACACTATCCTCAGCCGGATTTCTCTAGCCATGGGGTGAGAAATTGAACATTTCAAAGCGTCCAGTGTTATATCGAGTAGCCGAAGGAAGATTCTCTGAGTATCCGGGCTCCCTAGTCGAGTAGCGTTAAAGTGACTATCAAAAAATTGCATCAGTTGGGTATGAGGGGCCAAAAGGTTGTGTATTTGATGCCTTTGCCTCGTAAGGGCTTCGTTGTCACTGGGAGCAAATTCCTTCCTCAAGAATAATGGGTCTGGATGCCTAATTAAATCGCGTCAGCATATTCAAGCGATAGATAATAGCGGTACTTGTCCTTACATGAAGCTTGGATTGAAAAGGCCTAACTTCGTTTGGATTGTTACCTCCCATTGTTGCGCAATTTCACTCAGTAGGCGTGGCTCCATCCTAGGATTCTCGTTTATCACACCAAGCCAGAGAGAGACTCCAAATTTGATAGACTCCTTGCTGAAAATACGGAATGGAATAGTGACAAGATAATGGGTGATTGCGCTTTCGTCTTTGTTACTGCGGCATAGCAAAGCAGCAGCACGCCGGAGAATATCCCTAACATCTTGCAAAGGGGTAGCCTTCTTCCCAGTCAAGCGAGACTCGAAATGGGCAAGAGCAGCAACAGCGTCGGCACGATCTGAAGGCGCGGCTCTTATAAAAGAATTCCTTCGAACCATGGGCATGACATTAAGCAGATCCGCTCCATGACTTGGTAATGTCTCTCCATACCTATACTCCTGGCGGGTGGTATATTGGGCAATGAAGTCTGAAGCCGTGTTGATCGAAGTCTCACCGATCCGGTCTAGGGACGTTAACCTTTGATCGGTTGCCGGAATAGCAGATCCCATCTCTGTTGCAAATGAGCGACCGAGTGACATATGTCCGTATGCGCCCTCATCATCGAACTCGGATAAGTACGTCTGAAGCAGACCTTTCACGTCGGTTGGTGCGATATTGATAGCCAGAGACACCCAAGACCTCGCTTGTTTGTAAAGATTGTTTAGGGTCGTCTTCCTGAAGGTGTAGTCATCCGATAGTTCAACCGTAACATTTCCAAGTTTTGATGTGAAAACCGACTGAGGATCATACAGCTCTGTTTCAGCTTGGAAACAGCTCAACCACATGAGAGATAGTAGTTCCAAAAGGGCGAATAGCGATGACTTTTGGCAAAGGGAGGAAGGAACACGACGGATGATGTTATCCGCGCAGTAAAACGCTGCTTGCTGAACGCGCTGGATGCGGTGGCAACAGCCACACAGGATTGTCGCGAGCTGAGACGCCGCGTAGTGTGCAGAAAAGATGGGAAGCTTCGCATCGAGAGTTTTGTCCAGATATGTTTCGATCACAACTGATGCGATACCTTCCATTACGTTGCGTACATCATCCTTGTGCATGCTGGGTTCTAGAAAGTATGAAAGAGCTTTGGTGCAATCGCCAGAATCGGCTCGCAGGCTCTCAACTAAGTAGGCAGCCTGAAGGAATATCACTTTCCTATAGCTGAGACCCCTGATATAAGACGCTTTTGACGGCACGAGACTCGCCAGTGATTTCTTCTGCTTAGCTTCCCGTTCTGATGTATTGGCTCGACGAAGAACGGTGTTCAGTTCGATGTCGCTTTCAATCTGTTCTCCACGTTGTTCTGCGACCAGTGGAGGTGAGTGTATTGCCATGTATCTTAATTCATTCATGTACTTCTTGCCCCTGTCAGTTGTAGCGGTGAAACCATGAACTACGATGTTAAACCACGCATCGCGTATCAAAGCAAAGCCGTCGTCATCTTGACAAGACATCGTGGCCGCGAAATCATGGGTTGACATTAACGTAGCTAGTGGTTGAAGAAGCTGGGCAATCTCTTGCGCAGCAAATTCAATATCCGACTCCTTCATGTGATTAGACTGATGGATATCTCCTTTTGAAACCAAGTCTTCAAGCATATATTCAAGGTAGATATCAAATAAGGGAGAATCACGCTTGATATTAGCCGAGATATGGTTGCGAGCTTTCATAACCTGCCAATTATTAGCGTTGTATAGTTGCCCATTAGACTACTAAATCTTACCGCGTCTAGGAGAGTTGTATTATCGTCCGCGACAGCTACGTGGCATATTTTCGAATACAGCCTCAAAAGTGACCGGAATTCCAACTGCCCTGAGGTGAGCGACAGAGTGCTAGCGCCGGCGAGAATGTACCCATCGACCGATTGATTGACTTTTGTGAGCTTCTGTAGGAGCATGGCCTGTGCGAGGGCTGTAATTTTCTCATCCTCACATGATTGAGCAATACAACATATTGTTCGGATAATGTTAGAGTATACCGCGGTAGTGTCCTCCTCGCTTTGGATTTGCAGAGAGATGTTGCTACCAGTGGATTGCCTTCCATGATAAATATTTGATGAGCCTGTGCTATCCGCACCTAAATCCCCATTCGATCCATTAGGAATACCATGCTCGGGGCTTGGGCTGAGGATATTACCCAAAGTGTAAAGCGTAGAAATGACGGCATCATTGGACAGTTTATGTAAAGTGAAAGCCAAGCATTTCGAGGCTACATCTACGGTATTAGCCGATGACGCAGTCTGGACAATAAATCGGGGGAGAAGCCGGATAACTATCGGTGCATAATCCGGCGAGAATCTAGCTAGAATTGCCATAGTCCGAAGCACAACGGATGCGAGGATCTCATCAGAAATCTGATCCGAGTCGAGAGTTTCCGCAAGCCATGTCATGAGATGATCTGGGTCTGCCGCATCCTCGTTAAGTACCGAACAGTTCAAAAAACTAACAATAGCTGAAGCTTTCACAGCATACGCTAATCTTTGCTGTGAGGTGGAGGCAAGTTCGAGGAAATCAGCACTGGCTTCAAGACGTTCCATTTCCTCACGAGCGAGCCCGGCGTACATTTCGATGGATCGGAAATCGACATCTCGGCTGCTAAGAGACCCCGGTTTCAAAAGGCTATCTCGAGACATGAGTTCGTCCAGAACGTGGGATCCCCGCAAATCTTTCGCGTCAACAATTAGAAGAGATGTTGCCGCAACTAATAACCATGTAAAGCTCCTCTGTAGAAGCATGGGTCCCAGAGGTCGGCCTTTGCTGGCGTACTGCCGAAGGCATCTTTTCCATTCTTTGACATGGCGATCTGAGGAATGAGAGTTTCTTATAGTAGAGAAAGCACCATCAACAGCAGTGAGGAAGGTATCCGACAACAAGTTGCGAACTCTCTGAATCAAGGCTAGTCTACCGCCAATTCTCCAGAAGTCAGCTTGTGCCGAGGCCGCATCCAGAAATCCCAGGAACGAGATAGTTAAAGTAGCAGTTCGAATTGCGTCCTCAAGATTCTGTTCTGAGCCCCCCTCGAGTCGAGGCGGGACTATGTTTTGTATAGCCGCTCGTAGGCTAGCTAAGAAGGCCCAGATGTTGTCCGACACGGTTTCATGTAAATTTTCATGGTTGCTACCTAAGGATAGTAGGGCGGCGGTAAGGCTCGTGGTGAGGGCCTCGTTTGGGGACGGCTCGACTCTGCTGAAGCCGGGCGACGGCACAAAATTCTGGACATGGGATTCGAGGATGTAGGGTACTAATTGGCTAACGAGTTTCTGAGCACTTTGGCTGCTCTGGATCATGGGCGCAGTTTTACAAAGCGCAATGAGAACCTCATATTCACGAATTGTCTGCAAGAGCGTGAGACATAAGCTTTAAATTCTGTTGCATGCTAGATTTTACCATTGGAACTTGACCCAACGAAGGGGCCGCACTCTTAGCCGACCCATTGACAACGTCCTTTCCCCTACAGTGTATCGATGTGGCTCTGCATAGGCGGTCAAGATCGGATCGGTCGAAGGAAGTAATCGAGCTCGTGGCTGAGAGCGCTGCGATCTTCTCGAGAGCCCGTTGGCGAATGTCGCGTACCATGATGACGATGATGATTCAATGGAAATGAAGAGGGAAAATTAAGTTTAAGTGCGTGAAACGAGCAAATGAACGAAGCGAGAACTCAACATGGCAGCCGCCGACCTCTCTTTTAGATTAATTCCAGGCAAAACCCAAACACCGCTGCTGGGACCGGTCGTAAACAGGTTTGGTTCGTTTGGTGATGTGATATAGGAGACAGTTTAGTGCTCTACGTAACAGCATGCGACAACTGAATCCCGTATAATTGCATTGGCGTAAGATGCAGGTGATTGGCCAACCCCTGTCCGCGCGCTCAAAAAGAGGTAGGTATGGCTTAGTCATCCAGAGCTACCCCTGCCTCTAAAGGTCCGCTAATCAAGAGACCTACCTAAGGTTAGGTACCTACACTAGCCCTGTACAGGCTACATACCTACCTAGGTACGCTATGGTCAACTGCAAGGCTGCAAGCTGTACGCGTGCGTTAAAGCTACCTACGTAGCCTATCAGCTCATACATCCATCACCACCATCCCAACGCATCGACTGTATTCGACCATCTACACTTCGACCAGAAGCCACTATTAGCACCCTCGATATCAGCACGATTGATTACGCAACAAAAGACGAGGGGTACCGCATTAACAGTCACCATGGCCATGTTCAGCCAGAACCCAGTCCTCAATGGACCCAACTATTCGTTTGCCGAAGTTCCCAAAGATACCGTTGATGGCCTCCGGGAACATCGCTTCAACCCGTGAGTTTGCCCTTTTGCTCCCTTCCGCTAGGGAAAAAGTTACCACACTGAAAGAAACCAGACTAACTTCATATCCCTACTACGACAGATATACTGATAACGGTGGCTCGACACTCGCGATTGCCGGCGCCGACTTCGCCATCATAGCTGGCGACACCCGTCTGACGGCCGGTTACAGCATCAACACACGTTATGCACCAAAGGTTTTCAAAATCGGGGGTTCTACATCGTCGCAGGATGACGCCAATATCCTTCTATCGGTAGTGGGCTTCGCTGCCGATGGTGAGGCGCTGAAGGAGCGGCNTGGACGCTGTCTGCAAGATGTACCGGTACCGGCACGGAAAGCCGATGAGTGTCTCGGCCTGTGCGAAGCGACTGTCTACCATTCTCTATCAAAAGCGTTTCTTTCCTTACTATGTCCACGCGATTCTCGGCGGTCTCGACGAAGACGGAACGGGTGCCGTGTACTCGTACGACCCCGTCGGAAGCTACGAGCGTGAGCAGTGCCGCGCTGGCGGTGCGGCTGCCTCCCTCATCATGCCTTTCCTCGATAATCAGGTCAACTTCAAGAACCAATATATCCCCGGCAGCGGTGTCGGCCACGAGCTGCAGGAACGCGAACGCTTGCCCCCTACCCCGCAATGAGGTCGAGGTGCTCGTCAAGGATGCTTTCGACTCGGCCGTCGAACGACATATCGAGGTTGGTGATGGCCTGCAGATGATGATTATTACTAAAGACGGAATTGAGGAGAGGCTTCTACCATTAAAGAAAGATTAAAGAATTACGGGGAGGTGGATGGAGGAGATTCGAGCGCATAGCGGAAGTCACGTGTACTATATCTTATGCATGCTAGACCGGAACGCAATCATTGTGTCTCAAAGATCAACTCCAACGGTAGACTTAGAACTTCAGGTCATGTTCACCCTTCTCCTTGTAGAGATTGACCTTAATGAGATTACGCACACAAAATTTTCTGGCTTAGTAACTTAATGCAACTCGGTGAGGCCTAAGAAATAACTTGCCCCCAAGCGAAAACGATGGGTTAAGCTCTAAACCAGTAAGGTGAGTTCACGAAACACTTATTTTTGATACCTCGATTTTGCCACCATCACAGTTTGCTCTTAGTGAACGGCCAGATACCAGTGATGCATCGGTGGCACTTATTAGCAAGTCATAGCTCAAGCCATATTTTTCTGAAGACGCTAGCCTCATAATGTTTTATGGCCTGTGCCTAAACCAGGAATTGTGATGTAGAAACTTGGTTGAAAATCTAGCGACGTCTTCCTTCCAACTCAACATGACGTATAGGTCTGCCCTTAGCTTTAATCTAGCTTTTACTAAAGTATTTGGTAACTAGGAGGCTTCTTACTAAGAAGCCTCCTAGAGCACGGCAGAAAATGACGTGATGATACATATTACCAGTTTAGCATATAGAAATTGAAGATTGAGTAGTCATCCACAGGAAGTTATCTGATGATTAGCACAGCAGGAATTACTGAACCGCGAGGCGGCCTTTACGATCCATCGAATTCTACTTACATGCTAGCGTTTATCAGAACTAAGTAGATTTTTATACCACGTCATCTTGAGTATTGATACTAGAAGTACTGTTATTAAGAACTGAATGTTTCCATAGCGCCCCATGGGACGAAGGTACCATATGAGGCTATCGATGAAGGTTCAATTGTCCATCCGTCTTACAGGTAGAAAGTTTAGGGGCTACCTGTGACAATGGCCACGTAACCAAACGCTGAACGTAGGTGCCTAGGGCACCAACCTGTAGCACCAGAGATGCTCGCCAGAACCATGGACCAGAATACGGCGGAGATACTAGTCCTATGGTGCATATCTTACACACAGACAAATGCTCCCGGCTCCTACATATACTCGTAGTACAAGGGAACCAAATACGAAGCTCAACCCATCAGGCAACCAATGTGAGCCCATCACGTTTCCATGCTACCGTCCCGTTAATAACGTATCGTCTAAATATCACACAAATTGCCCAACATGGCTTCGCTGCTGACTGTGCTGTTTGGTACTAGGGGGTTGAGGGACGCTGGGCTTAATTGCAGTCACGACGAAACACCCCGGCATGGGATCTCTGCGACATGGCACCACCGCTCCTGCAAATAATAAATAATGCCGAGACTAGTACGACGTTACCGAACCCTCGGCTCCAAACAACGAAACAAAATATACCGCGCTCCCACGGCCAGCCACCCTTACCTACCTAGTTAGAAATGTCGTGTTTCTCTGCATAGCCCAGGCCCCTTCGGCCGAACTGTTGGAAGATGAATACTTCAACATTATTGATGGCAAAGTGTATAATTATGTGGGCGGTTTGTGGGTATATCGAGAGCCGGGGAAAGGGTACAAAAGTAGTGGGGATGACTGGTGCTGGTGCTACCTATATTACGTTCGAGGCTAACGGTTGAGGTGGATTTGGCCATACCTACTCCGAGGTACCCAACTATCGTCAGCTACAAATTTCTGATGGTAAAGCTAGGCTCACTAAACACTGGAATTCCAAAACTAAAATAGCCGGGAGCTTATTTAGTCGAACCCCGTTCACAAACTTGAGACATGTTGAATCCAACAAGCTTCGGCTACGAGAAACGGGGTCCTGTTGAGAGTACATACTCTGCCATGAATGTAACGCCATAGCAATCCGTTCGCCTTCATTCCATACCTACAAGCCTGAATAGGTATTAGTGAGCCTCGGTGTTACAACGAGGACTATTTGTTTCAGGGCGGTAATTATGCAACCGTTAGGCCACAGCAAATAACATGATTGGTAATTATCTAATAATTAAAGGAATAACTGCCACGATCATCCACAGAATTGCCATATTCTCTTTCGAGNAAAAAAAACCAAGCAAATGAGAAACCTCGAAATACATAGCTCCACGCGTCCCGAAGCACAGGTTTAGTGCCGATTTACTACCGGATTCTGAACGGTATCCGGCGGGTATCCGCTAATCCGTCTACTCAGGAACTCAATCTAATGAGAGCCCACAAAGTCGATCGACAGGATTACCCAAGTCTGACCCAAGTATCGAGATAACACAATACACACTAATGAGAGAGCAGTGCCAAGCCTACAACTATAAAGTCGATACCTTAGCATAAGCAGGGGCTAGATGCTACCTCTGCAACAATACGCAACACCCCAGTAGGCCTGCCTAGGTAGGACTGCTAGGAGATAGGCCCTTTTCGACTAAGATTACTCGATCTCTTCCTCTTCCTCTTCATGGGAATCAGGCCATCCTATCCTTGTGGGGGCTATTGTGTCTACACACTATTGGGTTCCCGCAGCGCATATACTTATTAGTTACAGGCCAAGTGTGAGGAACCACAAACGGTTAATATGAATGGAGTTGCTCGAATCCTCTTTACAGTAGGAAGCTCATACGCATAGTCGGAGACGGAGATCAACTACGACTATGTCTGTATACGTCCATGCAAGAGAGCAGATCGAGCGAAGTGGCAAATAAAAGTTCGGATGAAACAACGCTATATCCAGGCATCTAGGCCTCTATTCCATACGTTGCTTAGGCGGTTCACAATATCCGTCCCAGACGTCCGTCCCATAGCATCAGCTGATGGTCGATCAACCGACGGCGCTTCCTAATTGTGAATATCCTCACTTCAATACGAACGTGTATAAATCCGCTAGGCAAAGGCCGAGTACCTAGCCCCCGGCCACTTAACGACCATCTGCAGGGCATAAGGTCCTAGGCCGGATGGGCTGTCGGTAGATAGACCGACCAGACCGAGAAGCAGCATTGGCCGGTATGCGATTGGGGATTGGGGCATCAGACCAGACCAGACCTGTCCCCCACCAAGCCAAAGAAGAAGGGTCCAACGGCTCAAGCTAGTTAGACGCGTAGTACAGCAGCTACTTCACCTACATAGTAATAAGCCGCCTAAGATAGCTCATATTATATCTCAACGTTCACATCGGAGCAAACGTTCCGCAAACAAACTATGCTAGGCCCTAGGGAAGCCTCTTAGATATCAAGGAATCGTCCAAATTACGCATAAGAGGCTGTAATAGTAGTATACGACAGGCTCTGCTATGGGCAGAACTATGGGTAAGCAAACAAACAAACAAACAAACGGTACTGAGCTAGGTTGCATGTAACAGGTTATACGCATACAAATCCTGTACGAATAGTTGCGGAGTACATGCTCTCTAATGGTGCCGTATGCACAGCAAGGCAAGATTATGGGGCTGCATATTTTGCCCTGACTTGGAAGGCGGGTTTGAACGGTTATGGAGAGCATTGCGAGTTGCGTACTCCGTAGGGAAATGATGCGATGGTGACGCGAACCACTGCTCCAGCTCCCTAACCAAGTGAGGAATTGACATGGTGAGAGTGGCAAATGCAAGTGCTGCTTATGTGGTAGGAATGCACACTACTACCACTACCTACATATGTACCTAACCTACCTATGTACGTCTGCTACGTACTTACATGCATAGTGCCAGTACATATTGTATTGATTGCACTTATCCCGGGGCGGAACGGTGGCAAGGTCATGCTCATCTCCATTCTGCATCCATTTTCGATGGAAGATCGTCGTTATTTACCACAATGTGGCTGCCATCCTTACTTGTACAGAGTCTGTCCACAGGCTTACAGTGTTACAGCTGTAGGTGACGCCTATCGTCCAAGACTTACGACTATGCGTATGTATGTTTAATATGTACGACATTTGGTGGTAATCTTACCTTAGAAGTATCCATACCTCTCTGTCCGTACTGTTACCTCTTTTCACTTGTACAGCGGTAAGTACCTGAATATGTAAGTACCTCTCGCCTACCGACCCAGGGGCACCTACCATAACAACCCTGACTTGCCTACCTATCTGTGCTGTACAGTACATACCAAGACTGCTACATAGCCCCGCTAAAGCCCTGGAACTGAGCTGTGGCACCCCTACATCGTCAGTGGCTGAACCCTTAACCGCTCAAACTCGCATCTCTGACCCCATCGAACCCCATCAGTCTCCATTAAATCCAGGGCTTTTCCAGAAAGGAACGCCGAACGACTGGTTGTCGACATCAATCTTTCTTCCATCTATCTTCGAAATCATGTGACGTGCATGAACGGCTCACGAAGCACTTGACTTCAAGAAAGCTACATAGTATTTTCTTGTCGGAAACCCTGTTACTTGGCCACGCATTCACCGACAGAGGACGTACAGTATTCACATACCTATGTACATACATACCAAGCCACCATACCTTACCATACCTACACCATCTACAGCATACCGCACTTGTGTCTACAGACAGAATATGGAATATGTAGGTGCCTATTATTCAAGCAGGGGTCGAAACATGAATCGTTCGCTTGAGCGCCACTGACGCATACATCTGTACTTAGTCTCATCGTTATTGCGAACCCAAGTCGAGCACAATCGCCAGAACAAGCTATTCTGTACGGCAGCATGGGTCTGGTCTGTACGAGCATCATAGAGCACGGTATGTACTTATGGAGGTACTGTGCATGTATGTAGATGCTAGATACCTACAGTACATACCTGCCCAGGACCTGCCTAGCTATGCGTCCCTACCTGGTAAGCTGCCCATGTCCATGCACCCAGCCCGGAATTATCCAGTAGTTTAGCGATCTCGGTCCCCTAGCCCACCTTCTGCCCACCTACCAAGCATCAAGCATAGAGGAAGATGGGAAATTACTATTTGCCCGATTTCAAATTCCCCTTCGAGAGCCAGAAATCGATTGCGGCTCTCTCCACAGCTTCGGTAGCATTAAACATGCCACCCACCATGCTACGTAGCTTCACGGGACTAGGCTCACGAGTGCACCCAGCAATTGCTCTCACCGGCTTCAACCGATGTTTCCATCTACCTATCGGAGAGGGAGAGATGTTTTTCTCAATTCTCGCTCCAGCGCTTACCGCCGTATTAATATTATGATTAATGAGGTATTGTACAAGTATGTCTCGCGGTAGGTACCTGCTCTGGAGGCGTTGCGCCGGATGCGCCTCTCTTACACACTTGCGCCCCGAGGAAACATTGTCCTGCCTGTGCCTAGATATCCACCAAAAAAATATTCCAGAAACTCCAGGGAACTGAGGGAACCCAGAGAGCGCGCACAAGTGTCCGGTGCTCAGATCCCGCCCCGCCCCGACCAGTAATGGCGCAGCGTCCGGGATTCTTGGACCTTGGATCCAACTGCGTTGTCGTAGGGCTAGGGTAATTGGGCAGCCGCAAGCATTGACGAGCAAGGCTCGCCCAACAACGGCATAAAATTATGGCTATCTATCCAGGTCCGCCACGAAGTTCGCAATAAGCTACCTAACCCCCCGTAGCCTCCTTGCGCAACAGGGCTTGATACGACGGGATTACAAAGGCATGCTCGACCGGCCGATTCGATGGAGATAGACTTGTCTAGACCATTTGTGGCTGAGCCGGCGCCTGTCGGATTGGCGATCCCATCTGCGTGTGCCCTGGGGGAGCAGAAAAAAAATAAATAAACCACAGTTGTAGGTGCTATTAGGTTTTGCTAGGCCATGTGTGGGAGGCACAAACACAGGACCAATGGGACGTCTTACGAACCCCCGAAACGAATACCTACCTATGTAGGTAGCTTGGTGTACTATACTGGTACTCAAGGGTCTGGTGGCGAAAAACCGGCGCCAACGCCGCGCAGGCGAAAGCAAATCTATTGCTCCATCCCCGTTTCGCATCTTCTCTGGACGCCTTTCTGCTCATTGGCTGCTTACATAGTATGCTGTGCCCACTTGCCCTCGAAACTGCCTGGACCTCTTCTCCGTCCCTATCAGGTATCGAACCGTTCCGCTTCAGCGCTGGTCTTGGTCAAGACGGGACCAGAATGTTCCTCCCGGCTCTGCTTGTGCTCTTTTGATCTGCTGGTCCGCAGGAGCTGTACTGTCCCGGCGGGACTCGACTAGACTCTGGACTAATAGATTTGGGCGTCGCCCACAGTGATGCTATTGTTCCCTGTTTATATTCCTCGGTTTGTCTCATGCTGCCTCTCTCGTGCCCTTGCTGCATAACTGCAAGAGGAAAAGGCAAAGATTGTCGCTACACCATGTGCTTCGTCCTTGACTCCCAACAAGTACTTGCGGTATAGGTACCTTACCTACCCTGGCTGGGTTGCTAGAAATCACATTGGGCCACATGGTTGACCAAATTAGCCACACAACCTAAGATCTAATACTCATCGGTATCCCAAGCAAGTGACACAGTCTTCTACCTACTCGAATAGGTGGCCTTTCATACATATTTATTATTCTTGTATGCGTCGATTCATGACGAGTCTGTACGCACTCTTATATACACCGCTCAGGGGCATGAAACTTTAAAAAAAGATCCACCGCTTCTTCGGAAGTTCAGCTCCTCCACTGTCCACTGCTATATCGTCTTGCGCACATCCCGGAGGCTTTTCTGTCTTATCGATATTGAATCTGTTCTTCCCTCGATTTTTCGGCTTGACGGACTGTGCGCCGCGCGGTGACGGGCTCTCCGAGTCTAGGACCTAGGTGGGAGAGGAAGCTCCCGGAGGTTTAATACGAACACCTACCAAAATATATCTTCGGTCCTTTAGGAGGCCATCTTCGACCTATATTATTAGAACCCATCCTCCTGCCTGTGCTGGCATCGGGTTAGTCGGGATTGTTACCTCTTCGCAAGCCGGTGTCGTGGTTACGAGGTTACTAGTGTGGCATATCCAAGTATTCAGTGTGCGGACGAATATATAAACGATCAACCCCTGGGTATCGGATCTTCAAAACCTGCGCCTTAGCGACCCCGCTCCCTTTGCGAATCTATTACACCGTCAATCTCGAACGATATATAGGACCATATTGAAAATGGAGGACGCACCGCCGTCTGTCAACCCTGGTGGTGACCCTGAGAACCCGGAGGCACCCAGAAACCGCCGCCAAGGGATGCTGCCAGAGGATGGGTCGTCAGCCATCTCGCCAACCACAAATCCGTCGAAGACCAGTGCGTTTCAGGGTCAATATCAGCCGGTTTATACTTCGCCATTGAACACATTCCCTAACCAGACCGAACAAACACATTATATCCAAGGTCCAACCCGCCAGGGAGTATACGATATGAACGCAATGACGAACGCTCTCCCACAGGCCGGGTACCGATACAGTGGTGGGCATCAACATCGATACACGCCCGGGCCCAACATGATCCCACAAATGGTCCAATTTCCGAGTCAGCCGCACATCCCCCAGCTCGCGAATCAGCAGTACTACATCTCCCAACATCAACAAATCCCACAGTACTACTCCCCGATGTCCCCGACCACGCAACAACATCCGCACTATCAAATCGGATCACCGCGGGGAGGTATAGGTATAGGTTACTATTCAAACTCCGTCATGATGAACCAGGCACAAGTTTCGGCTCCTGGGTATCAGTTTCATCCTTCCAATCAATACCCAGCGCAGAATGCCTCGATCCATCACCAGTTAATGCAGCCACAATATTTCGTACCGCCGGAGAGCTCTGCTGGGGGACCGGGGGACTCTTCACCACTGATCCAACGGAACCATGACATAAGGAGTCTAGGGGGGTTCGTGTCAAACGAGGGTATGGACTATGCTCAATATCCATACTTGGTCGGACCCAGAATTAACGTCGTATAGCAGAATCGGCGGGAAACAGACCCAACGTCGTTCGTGGTCCGCCGCGGAAGCCTCGTCAAAGTGGTTGGTTGTCCTATCCCGGAGCCGTATCGAGGAGCCTAACATGTTTCTTAGGCCACGCGATTTGGATCGGAAATCTCCCACCACAAACTGAATTAATGAGTTTAGTTTACCATGTTTGCAAAGAAGCAACTGGATTAGAATCTCTGTTTCTAATAGCTAAAAGCAATTGCGCCTTTGCCAATTTTAAAGACGAAGCAAGTTGTATCGCCGCCCAGCAAAAGCTTCACGATTCGAAATTCCAGTCCGTTAGGCTCGTCAGCCGGCTACGAAAGAATACTGTTGAAGGGACGTCGGGCCAAACCGCACCCACCGGACCAGCCGCTATTTTGCCAAGCAATCAAACTTTATCTTCGGATCGAACGCCATCTAGTCCTCCTACTAAAACTCAAGAAGACACAAGTGGATCCAAAAATACACAAAGTTCCGAAGAGATGCAACACCGAGACAAATTTTTCATCTTAAAAAGCCTAACCGTGGAGGATCTCGACCTTAGCATTCAAACCGGAGTATGGGCAACCCAGGCCCATAATGAGGAGGCCCTTAACAAGGCGTTTGGGGTAAGTAAACCAATTAAAGATATCGACAACATTTTTGGCTTAATGGATTTACAAACAGGTGGCCGACAATGTCTATCTTATATTTTCTGCCAACAAATCCGGCGAGTATTTTGGATATGCTAGGATGATTTCGGCGATCGATGATGATCCAGCTGCCGCGATTGAATTTGCTCCGAGGGCCCAGGTTACGAATAGCATGGACTTACCGAAAGCGATACCTACCGAAGCGACAGAAACATGCCCTCGTGGACGGATTATCGATGACTCGGCCCGTGGGACGATATTTTGGGAAGTGGAACGGGAAGAGGTGGACGGAGTGTCGGATACAATATCTGAGGCTGAGGATTCGGAAAGCGCCAAAGGACCGCATGATGGAGAAGGGGGGTCGAAAGCTTGGGGCAAGCCGTTCAAACTGGAATGGCTCTCAACGACGAGACTGCCCTTCTACCGAACACGGGGCCTACGCAACCCTTGGAATTCACACCGCGAAGTCAAAATCGCTCGAGATGGCACTGAGCTGGAACCCGAGGCGGGAAGGAGGCTTATTGGGTTGTTCAATCATCGTGTCCAGAGCCCGATTCCCGTGACTACGATGGGCATGACTACCGGATTCCCGCCCCCACCGCATTTTCACTAGAGATGATAGCTCTATGGGCTTAGAAAAAAAGGAGAAAATGATAAAATGTGTTGAAAGACGGGTTCGTCGTACGGGCCACTCGAGGATAAGTCCTTCTTTGTGTTACTTGCTAATTAGAGCCTTAATCTGTGAAATCCGAACCTACACACAAATGGTAATCCCATTACTTAAGCGTCTAGACTATACGACCTATGGTATGTACCCAGCCATCCTCAAACCGTCAAAGGTGGCCTTTCGCTACAATGAAGAGCACTAGAATACAACACGAATTGCCCCCAGCAGCGCCTTCGCATGCCCGACAACGAGACCGTGATAGTGGCAGTTGATGTCTAGAGACGTTGTGATCGAGGAGTGGCGNAAAGGCGAGATCTCGGCCGTCGGCGGACAGGCCACGCGGGCCTGTGGCGAATTTGGGAAAAGACCACGATCAACGCCATTGTTGGCTGGTTGCCCGATGTGTGAAGCCAAATGCGGCAATGGGATTCCTAGGCGGCATTGCAAGATTCCCACCATGCGCCATCTACTTGACACCCGCTAATACGAACCCGCGGCTCGTGACACCCATCATACTATGTATACAACGCTGCGGCAACACCGGTTCGAGCCCAACCCCCCCAACGGATCTATCTAGATGAGAATAGAGCCACGTCATACCAATATGCAGTCGTATGACCCCGACGTCCCCGAGGCCCCAAGCTGGCTGCACATTTAGCAAGCTCGCAGAGTAGCTACCGCTTGGCCGCGTTCCGGGCGGGTTTCCGCGGGCATTGGAGACGCCATGGGCGTGGTGACTTGTTCGAAGGGCCGCCAAGCCAGGCAATTACGTAGTTGACCCTATTCGCGCGTGCATTTCGAGGCGGCTTACAGGATCTATACGCACTATGTACCAGTAGACGTGGTGGCATGTGACTAGGGTCCGAATACTGCATGTGGGCGCGATAGTCGAGGCTTTAAGCCCATGAAATGTCGTTTGGGATCGGCACGGCATCCTTGTCCCTTTCCCCGTAAAACGTGCCCACACCAGCGGATTCTGGTAGGAACTACAGATGACACTAGACATGGAACAGACATGGTCCCAGACATGGGAAGCCCGGGTCAAATGCGATGCAAGATTGGGATAAGGCGATATGACCACCATGACGTCATTTAGGTCCCCTGCCAAGAGAGAAGCTAGGCACATACGCATATCAGTACTTATGTAAGTAAATAATAGGAACTGTCAGGCATGGGAGGCCGATAAGTCCGGGCCGGTGGAGACGGGAGGTGGAGAAGGACACAGGTGAGCTAAGCCGTGCGCTAAACCCGCAGAGAGACAGATCTCCCACCAGCCACGTATGTAGGACACCGGCAGACACCGATTACCGCCACTTCAACATTCGCCTACTCCAGCAACACTCTAGGTCAAACCACCACACACACAGCCACTTGGAGCCTGGCGAGCCTGGGCTATATGGGGGGGGGGGGGGTTGTGCAGGTGGGTATGCACCCGGCAGTACTTACCCCAATTGAACAGCTCCAGCTAGGTACCCGAGGTACCTACCTACAACACACACTGCTTGCTCAGGTGCTTTACCGAGGTGCATTAGGGAGACCATTTTAGGTAGTGTAGTACAGAGGGTAGGTAGACCCTAGGCAGGTACCCCAGGTGCTTGTACCTCTACCTACCTAGGTACCCAGGCAACCCGGCGATGTGCACCACTGTCTACCCGACTTGGACAATCGAACGATGACAAGAGAACGGCCTCTTCGACAGATGAATTGGACATGATGATTGAAAGATTAGGTAGCTAATGAAGATCAGGTGAAGTTTCTCATTTTGGTGAAGTTCATTTTGGAAAGTTACGGGCGCGATGTGGTGGTGTTGTGTTGCTCGTTGCGCTGATCAAGTCAAAGAATGTTGTAGAAGATTCGCCCGGTTTCTAGCACCATCACGGAAAGCTCTAGACCACACTCATTAGCGATCCTAGAAGCCTCTAATTGGTTCTGGAATACAGTTTCGTACTCGAAATGATTATTCAGGAAGAAGCTTCACGATGTTTCTCCAAGGCGGCAGAAGTGACGCGTGTTATACCACTTCGTCTATATAATCGTCGTTTGAAACCGTTGAAGATGATTTCCTTCATTCATCAGAACACAACAAACAATCAGACAGCAGCAAAAGCTCAACACAAAAGCATCAAAAGCTAATCAATCTACTCTACTCAACACAAGTCCACATCACACTTCTCACAATTCCCTACCTACATCTTACTCACAACAACCACAAACCACAAACCAACA
>JAPUUL010000307.1:0-20998 GCA_029590625.1 Lasiodiplodia mahajangana
ACTCCCCTTGTTGTACTGTCTAGGGCGCCTGTGACACCACCGAGGAGACCGCCTTGGCCTTTAGCTTGCTCGCCGCCCGTCAGGACGTTGTCGAGACCACCGGTGAGGCCGCCGAGGAGTCCGCCGTTCTGGTTGTTGTTGGACATTTTGGAAGTTTGTTTGTGTATATCTCTAGTGATGCTCGTGTTGTGATAATGTGATGGATTCAAGGTTTTAATTGCGGTCTATTCAGCCGATCGTGAAGCTATGTTGCTTAGATGAGTCTTGGAATGTCTGATACTCGAATTCATCTACCATTCTACTGCGAGCAGAGCCTCGACTTATATGTTCAGCACTCACCTCCAAGATCACCGATCTCATCAATCAGACGAGCCACACCTGTGACGTATTTGACGATGAGATCATGCCGAAAGCCACAAATTATGCCAAGTGTTGTCTTCATATTACGCCCGCTCACCCTACTAAATCCTACGGTTGTGGCTAGAAACTTGTTCCGGGGCATTTTCCAGGGACCGGGCTTCCGCGCCCCTGTCGTTATCACCACCGCTAATTGGACACAGGCCAGCCGAAAACCGTTTAGCTACTGGGGTGAGATCACCATCTACAGATCTTAGCCCTCCTGCTCCAGTAAAAGCCCACAGTAATGCCACTAACGTCATTCTTGGGGGAGCACGAAAGGTGCGTCTTATCGGCGCTCTCATATACGTAAGGTCAACGAAGAATCTCAAGTTAAGCTGAAGTATGACCACGTGCAATGGGCGATACCGCCCCCATATCAAATGACGTAAATGGTGTAATAGTCTAAGCTCGATCGTGAAGTCCTATGTGCCCGTCCCCAAATTCCAATCCTCGAGACTTAGCGAGAGATGTCGATTCTCCTATCGAGCGTTATAATAAGGCAATATTTCACTTATTATATGAGAGTGCTTTGAGCTTCAGGCAGGTCGCCGACCGTAATATCAGAAAACTGTTCTCGCACGTCTTAACTCTAGGCTTAGATTGTACACTCTTTTCGATCCGTGGGCCTTTCGAAGACGGAATCGCTTTAACCCCTTTCTCAACTACAAGTCATGTAATTGTGCTTAGCGTTCCACGCAGGATGATTCTAAGCCACACAGGCCTAAACGAATCATGAGTGGTCAAGGAGATTCCCATGCATCGACCTGGAAGCAAATCGTCATGGCGTACGGCAGCCCGACCGATCTAGGCCATAGGACGAACCAATGCACAATTAGGCCCCCAACTACTATGTATGTACAGTCGTCCAATTATGTAAGCGCCGGGGGTATTGGTGCCGGGGTAGATAGAAGAGCTAGTCTGCTGCTAGATTGGAGTGCAGGCAGCATCAATAGGAGACTAAATTGATCCGTGAGGCTCTTGCTGGGGCACACACTCACACAAATCTCAAATCCCGGCACCTAGCATAATCACCAAAGGCTTAGTCATATTACTATTTTACAAAACGTCCCCCTTTCTATGTAGCATTTTGTCCCGAACCCCTAAAAGGGTAATAAGAGGCAGACGAACCAACCTCTTCTAGACATCAAGCGAAGCCAACACCGATTTACTGTTTAGTAGTGCTCTAGATTCCAACGTTTGAAGCTACCCCTCAGAGCAACTCAGACCCAGAGTCTCGAAATCGCCAGTTCCTTTGAGGCACTAAATACAGCCCTCCAAATCCCCAGCTCGCGCATCTCCCTACAGATTTAGAGTCACCCTCCAGTACAAAGCCGGCGCATAGACCGTGATTATTAGTACACACATAAAGCTTTTATACTCGTAAGGCGCAGGAAAAGAAGAGAAGCTTGGGCCGGGGATTGTTCGCAATAACAATACTGAGAGAGTAGTAGAGGTGATCGTAGGACAGAGCATTTTGATATTTTCATCCTTCCCTTTTCGAAGAGCTTAGTTGGTAAGAAGTTGGGGGTTCCCAATAATGGCGCTAATTTGAAGTTGATCAAAGCTATAAAGTCGTTGATTGGTATATGTGCTATGCGAAGACGACTTCTACGTCCGGGTGAGGATAGGTGGACTATTTCTTTCAAGGGTTGGGTATTCTGAAGGGCTACAATGCTAGTCTTCTCCAAGGGGATTTTACCCACGTAATTCAATCTGTCTTCTCTGCTCTTCTAATTCTAATGGCACTGCGGCCATGTACTGGCCTCTGTTGTCCCACGGCGGCTGTCCATTATATATCTGAGGTTCTTGCATCGCAGGTGGATTGTTTTGATTGGTAGGTTGGTTCGCCAGCCGTCTTTGCCGCTTACCAATATAGTACGCCGCTACAATAGCCCCGAGTATCAATAATCCACCGACCGATGCACCGACTCCGATGCCAATCATGGCGTTGTTGGACAGACCATTCCCGCTACTACCGTCCCCGTGTCCTACTGATGTTGTGCTGCTGCTACTCTGGGAGTTGGTAGTGAGGTCAGTATCACTATGACTCGTCCTGGATTCCATTGAAGTCGAACTGACACTACTCTGGGTATTTGTGTTTGACATTGTGGAACCGCCGGTATTAGTCGCCCACGTAGGATCGGTATTTGCGCGCTGCACGACGGCACCTCTCGCGAACACGTAATTGCCTGCGGTATAGAAGGACGTTGTAGAAGTCGCGAAACTGAGCCCAAATGTCGCCACATACTCGCTAACGGAAAAGGCACTGCCAGTCAGTAGCGTGGATTGACAGGCAACCGCCTCTGATGGCTCCCGTCCAAATTTACATTGGTATCCGCTACCACCCGTCAAATTACTATAGCCCCACGGAAGGTAAACAGTTGGAAGGATTACTCACGGTGGACAACATGTGGCAGCTGTGGCCCCGTTATTAAGATTGGCGAAACAGGCATAGGTCTGGTCAGCTGGGCATATTCCCGGTGAATAATAATAACCTTCATAAGGGAGG
Source organism: Lasiodiplodia mahajangana (assembly GCA_029590625.1). Classification (NCBI taxonomy): domain Eukaryota; kingdom Fungi; phylum Ascomycota; class Dothideomycetes; order Botryosphaeriales; family Botryosphaeriaceae; genus Lasiodiplodia; species Lasiodiplodia mahajangana. Next base: position 2,909 of record JAPUUL010000307.1, read on the forward strand.
AAGCCAGGCGGCTGACACCACGATATACTTTCAATGTTTGTTCCGTATAACAACACGCCACCATTAGTCATAAATATAGAATGACAATTCGGACCACTGGCAGAATAAGCCGTAGTTAGGGGCCCTAGGTTAAAGTTTTGGCTCGTCGTTGACATTTCATTCGTTGTCAACAGAGAGGGTTGAGATAACAGATGGGGAACGAGTGAGATGCCAGCAGAGTTGGGGAGGGCCTGGTGGAGTGAACTGGTTAGTAAAGCTGGAAGCAAAAGGGATTTATGCCTTCTCGCAGCGTATCTATCGAGTGCGGGGGTAATTTTGTATGCATGGCGTGACAGTTGCATTCCAAAACCCCAATTCGGTAGTGCTGCTGACCAGCAAGGGTTACTTTGCATGGGATTGTTATTATCTATTTAGAAGCAGGGCGCACTGGTAGGCTTTGTCTCTTCCCCTGCCGAAGGAGGATTGGATCTTTCCCCAGGTTTAAGCGCTTTTTGAGTCTGCACGGTGGTATTGGCCAACCACTGCTTCCCCTCCCGCTCTGCGTCTAGTCCCTTTTCAATGCATGATACCCGTCGAGCCGCTGTCCAGTATTGATTACAACGTGTCGCTTAATCTTAGGTGACAAGTCGTAGAGTGGTTCTATTACTAGGATGTAGCTGTATATAGATGACGGCTCCCCATAGAACCCCAGCAGTTTTAAGAAGATTGAGCCTTATCTACATTTCTGCCTGGCTGTACCTATCTTATCCACTTATTGCGGCCTAATTCGTCTTATGCATTGGTTCATCCTATAGTCACTGATGGGTCAAGAACCTTACATACGACTTGAAAGAACTAACAAAACACTACTAAGACTGCGAGAAACGGTTTGATTTCATGCTTTCTAGTTCTTCTTCAACTATTTACCCTGTGTTGAGGCAACCTAATTTGTGAGCCATTTGCAAGGCCCTTTCAGTACTAGTGCTTATATAAGTGGTAAAATATAGGCGTGCAAAAGGGAAACCAACATCCTAGACCTATTCGTCGGGAAGGGCCACTTGAGCATGCAGCGGTCTATCACCAACGTTGCCACAAGCAGTAAGGAGCAAGTAGATGCGTCGTTTAGGCCATTGTTCCGGTTTAAACCAAAGCAGTAGCGAAGGAAGGGTGGGTAGAGCTGCGTTGCCAGAGCAGCCTTTAAGACTTGGAAGAGAAGATAAAAGGAGTGCTATTACAAGCTTCTATATCTATTTGAACTTGAGGCTTTTGCCGAAATGCACGGTTGCTGTTAAGAGACCCTATATTAAATAGCAGCTTACCTAATCATGAACTACGCAATACTAGGCTCCAAGCTATCCTATTAATGCAAAGAAGGATAATCAGAATGATATGCTGGGTTTTCAATATTAGCAGGATCCTAACAGCAACATCTATATATCGTTGAAACTGCAAGCAAAGGACTAAGCTACTAAGACCTTACATAGGTCACAAATGGCTTAGCAGGATAGCATAGTCTAGAAAATGGCAAAACTAGCTTTTGGTTTTAGTATTAGTATACAGGTAGTAGTAAGATGCCCATTTGCGACTTATAGGGTGGGATTAGAGTAGTTTAGCGTTGGATTCTTACCTTTCAGTCTAGTACCCTGTATTTGGCGTGGGCGACAACACACGCGGACTTACGTCATTAACAACGACACCAAGGCAGATCAGCACTACGGTAAGTATCCACTAATCGTCTACATGAATGCGGCTCTTCAAAGATAATATACGCTAGACAAGCAGAGTAACGGACGACACGACCATCGTCCAAACAACTAGGCTTGTCGCCCCCCCCCCCCTCCCCGGCGCCTAGCCGACATGATCATGTAGCAACGTTAAGAGATACAACTACCTAATTTAGAGGCGAAAAGCTATCGCGTAACGGCTTCCGACCTGCGCGGGAATCCTTTCACCAAAGTGAGATCTAACAACTTCGCTATGGTATGTTGGGGACCGCGTAGCAAGAAAGCGTAGGAGGCAAGGTTTATACGGCCCATAGATATAACATAAACCTTGGGATCACTAAAGTAGAGGGGCTGCACTAGGGCCTTGGCTACGGCAGGCCAGGTTGATCAGATCTCGAAGCCGAAATGTTTCTAGGACTAGAAAAGGAAGCATGCCCTGGCCGGGGGCTACATTTTGTACATAAAGGCACTAATTAAACAACACTCCTATCTCATTCAATGAGGGTAGAATAACGCGAGAATTTTTGGGCGGTTCTGATGAAGCGGCATTAATTCAATTCAATTTTTAAGTATTTTGAGAAAGTGAGTCGCTTCACATTTAATAAGTTGGTGTACCTCCTCACCCGTCAAAAATACCGGAGATATCCAATTGTGGCTTATGTAGGTATCCTCAGAATAACGTAGACGGCGCTTATCGCCTGCGAAGCAATTAAGACATGCATGTTATCTCTATGAACCTATTTTAGTCTCCACCTAACAAGATCCCAACAACTTTTCTTCTTGGATTCCCAATAACTCGGAGCACGCGTATAGCATCAAAACTGACGAGGCGGCGAAATGTCAGAAATTAGTAAGAACGAGCCAATATCCCCGGCGCCGCCTCCCTGGAAACTTAAGGGCACAGTCTACATTTTGAGCTTCTGGAATAGTAAGACTTTGCCCACCGAAGGGCCAGGCGGCGACAAAATCCAAGGGCCACCGGCAATCGCGTACTCACCTCTCGAGGCGAAATCATCATTCGCGGACCCCACTGTGTCTGGGGAGTACCTCGGTGGCCTTAGCCAGATCATGGTCATTCGCTACACGGAAAGCCCTGTAGGCCCCTACGACGAACTTGTTGTCTGTTCTGGGTTCTTTGCCTGTGAGAAGGATGACGGTGAGGTGAAGAAGAGGTTCAAGAACCAAAGAGTAACGAGAATATACGTGTCGCAAAAGAATACATGCTGGAATGGACGGAATAGTGAGTTGATTCTCATGCATGTATCGTCATCCTATCTCTACCTATCTTGTGTTCTGGTCTATGGCGGGCGGGGAAAGAGAATCAGGCTGGAGTTGTATCGAGTAATTCACCCATAGTTTACCTTCGTTGTGTTAACACTTACCTAGACTGGAATATCCCCAAACATCTGGCGCGTTTCGAATGGGAGGGATTGCCCGGCGGAAAGACGAGGGTGAGAGTCTATCCTTACGATACCGCGGTACCGAGTGGTAGCAACGACGGCGCCGTCTCGGAGTCCAGCCCAAGCGAAAAGTATTTCTTTCAAGCGGCTTTCCAGCCAATGCGCTGGGCACCGTACTTCCCGCTTTCGCTCTCGTGGCTGAAGTACGTGGGAATTGACGCATCTCTGGTGCAGCCACCGCTGCCCGACGGTCGTCAGGATGCGGGCGAGGAATTGATAGGAACGAGCCGCTGGTGCAAAATCCCGCCCGCTATCCAGACGAGGAAGGCAATGCTGGGTTGGATGGATATGGCCCAGCAAGTCGACCATGCGGTCGATGGTAATGATAGTAGCGGTGGCGGTAGTGATGCCCAGTATGAGAATTTCTGGCCGGGTCTGCGTCGCTGGAACGTGGCTATCAAAATGGAAAACGCCGACATCGGATTTGGCGATGGGGTGTATTGGGATGCTACTGGCACGTAGCAGTAGCTCTAGATAGCCTTTTATGGAGGAATGTAAACAGTGAGCATATCAAGTAATTTCTCTTGAGTAGTACGCCAGATGACAGATCGTGCACTACGTGCCAGATACAAACAAGGAATCGAGACGTATCCCGCAGGGATGGATAAAAGACTGTTTCCCTTTGATAACTTAAGATTTCTGCCTCTGAGACGAGATACAAGGGGAAGACCGACAGTAGGTAAACTTCCTCAGCCACTACATTTATCTATGTTCCCCATGGTTGTTTGACCAGGACACTTGGTTCTGACACGGGAACTTCGGGCTGGTTCACACCGGGTTTCTACATGTGTTAGCTTAATCAATGTCTAGTAAACTTAAACACGTACCGAGATTCTCGCAAGTATCTTGTACGGTATGCCTGCCGGCCCATTGACCCATTTAGGTACCCCGCATACGACGTCCTGTCTGGGATCGTCTTCTTTATATGTCTTGTCGCCCCATATGCCTGCAAATTTATACCAGGAAGTAGGGGCATCAGAGGGCTCGACAGCTATCAACGTCATCTTCTCGGGAGAAAGCTCGTAAACCCAGAGGTTCTTAGAAGGATCCCATAGAGCTCCCTTTGATGTGTAGTCTAATATCGCTGTGTTGTCTTCGTCCGCCATGATGTACTCGTGATTTCTACGAGGTGTTAGAAGTAGCAGGAGGTTGGAGTGAGGACATAGGTACCCTTCAATTCCATACAGAGCATGTGTACCTTTACCGGCGAATAGAACGGGCTAGTATAATTGTTATCCAAAAGTGCTGTCATTGGGAAACAGACTACTTGCATGACTATCAAGTTTCTGGATCGATTCATACGAATGTACACTGGCAGAAGCGTGGCGGCTCAAGAAAACCGTATCGGGTTTCCCGCCTTGAAACCGGACAATTGAGTGCTCAAGGTCACCGATGTGATCGCCGAAGAACTTGGAAGGGTTTTTCGGCAGGCGTGGGCCAGCATTGAAGTGGTAGAAGTAGAAAGAGAACATGTCGACGACTTCAATATTCCGGCCCTGATCGTCTTTGATAGTCCTCTCGACAAAGACCACCGGAACTACAGCATCAGATCTGCCGGCAATGGAGGGCCTGTTGCCTTTCAACCAAGATGGATACGTGGACGGGTCGTCCCGCGAAGTTAGAAATACATTTTTACCTTTGTCTCCGAAGTAATTCAGCTGATCTATGTTGTCCAGTGTCAATCGATAATCTTGCGCTTCCTTCACGGGCTCAAGGTCCAAATATGGCTGAATATGGAGAATGCTATCAGGCCGACGAGTCAGCAGTTGAGTTTACGGAGAGATGTGTCAGACTTACAAATCTGCCATATTGGAAGGGAAGAACTCTTCGTCAGGATGGAAATATACAACTGGAACTTCCTAGTATATTAGCCAGGCACCGGCAAGTATTGTGACCCCGTAAGATTACCATATTTAAGATAATCAGGCAGCTGCCGGAATAGTTTCGTTCGTGCTGCCATTGATACCATGGAATTCGGCGTATAAGCCCGAGAGATGAGCAGCAGTATCGCAATAGCAGAGAAGCAAAGAAGCGCTAGCGGGTGAGGAATTAATCTAACAGTTCTCGGCATTTACTCCGCCGTTATTCTCGTTGATAAACTTCGCTTACTACCTTCGGAAAAGCCCCAGCGCGAGCATCATGTATGGGGTTGAAGGTGTGGGGAAAGCGGTGAGGCAATCGTACTGCGCAAATAGACCAGGCAAGGATGACATAAAGAGAGATCGGTTGGCTTGAGGGATAATATGATGAATCTCTAGAAGGTGGTCTGTGCGCAGAAAAGCTATAATGCGTAAGGATCTATCAGAATCGACTATTGGACAAAAGGTCATTGTGGACGGAGATCTTGTTTATTAGCTGCGACAGGAATATCATCCTTCTCTCGTCTTGCTCCCTTCCAGAATGACATCCAAGGATCGACCCGAGCCGGCAAGGGCGTAACCGGATTGTCACGGATATGTGGAGCATATATACTGTTAATACTCACGGAGTATTAACGGTGTCGTTTTTACTCCGTGATACGGATCTTCGACCACGTGAGTGACGTGTACACGGAAATTGCATATGTTGACCTAAAGGTAACAAATCACAGCTCTTTACTACAATCCCACGAAAACGAGCGTCTAGACGCACCTAAAACTTTCTGGCCGAATTATAAGGGACGCCGGGGCAATGGCACGACCTATTTAGATAACAAGGTGCTTTTCGACGATCTGAAGCGAAACTATGCCGAGCAAAAGATAGAGAGCCTCGAAGAGAGCGAGCAATGGAACGATATACTATACCGACGACTGAACGATGATGGGAACCTGGTAGAGACATGGTATAGGTGGTACAAGCGAACACAAAGCATGAAGCTGGCCCTAAACTACGTCCCGATTGACACGTTTGAAACATACTTTTTCAGGCAGAACGTTGAAGAAGCAGACTGGGAATCTAATAATGACAGCTAAGTTAAAGTGGCAGAATTTCTGTGGGAAATTAGCCTACATGACTCTAGCCAGTCTCAGGTGTCAGGCGGTATTACCGAGAAAATGATGAGACCTTAGATTTTCTACCCATGTCGGCTGATTTGAAACGATTTTACTTTATTCAGAATAATGATCACAGAGAGACGGCTGCGGCTGGCAACACCAGCTCCCTAAACATGGCAGAGCAAAACAATACCCCGTCTATCAAAAACCCGGATGTATCGGGCACGAGGGTCGTTGCAAGGCACCCTGCCTTTACGGTTGCAAGCGTCGAGTGGCCGAAGGATGCGGACCTCCTTGATTTTCCTAGCAGAAAATATGGGGATCTAGCCATCAGAGTAAAGTACGAGTCGTACTCAAGACCTGTGATACTGAGAGCAACGGCACAATAACTCAAATTTAACCCCTATGAAGTAGGTTATGTCGATTTATCTTGGCAATGCAGCAGTCTACCCAATTCGCGCTAACATTCCCTATTGAAGCCTCCCCACCTTGCCTCATTGTGCGTTTTATCTGTTCTTGGGCTTCGGCAAAGGTCATACTTGATAAGGTGCTCTCCGTTAAAGAGATGTAAGCCGATCGAAAGTCGGGGGACTCGATTACTGTGTTCAACGACGGCGAAGGCGAACGTTTATCGGAACGATTTGCTGGAGTATTTAAGTCGGCTTGTTCACCCCTTTCCTCGAGCTTTCCCCAAAGGCTACATGGGACAGGATACCAGCCAAACCGGCTGTAACCAAGTGACTGGTGGTTGAAAACAAACCAAAGTCTCTTATCCAGGCCGAATAGAACTTCATAACCCGTGAACTTAGAAAGACGGCCGGTTTGATCAGGGTCGGAAGGGTTATGGATAGGAACGTTGATAAAAAGTCCGCCAAAGGGGATGACGGGAATTTGTTGGGAGCCCAGATCCACCAGGCAGACGTAGGAATGAGGGTTCATGAATGAACATGCGGGGCGCTGGGAAGGCCTGAGCTCGGAATAAAAGGGGTGCACCTGATAGTCGGTGCCGGTTTTGTTTTCGCGGAACAACGGTATGGCGGTATTGGACATAGTACGAGGTATGTTACCTAGCCACTCGATGAAGTTGTCGGTCAGTACAGTAACCTTGTCCATCTCCTCGTAAAATTTCTTGATATCTTCTCGTTGAAATAGTGTATGATTATCATCGTGCGTGTTTGCGATATCGAACTCTCGCGAGCAATCGGGATCGAATAGGACGCGAACGTTAGTGTCTGCCATCGCGAGGCTCTGGTTCTTTGTTTTTGTTGTGGAATGAAGCGGGCTATGCGAGGAGAGGGGATAAGGAGTCCCGAGCCGGAGAGATGCCAATTAGTGGCGCGTGCTCTGCATCCAATTACAGCTCGCCTAATGCGCCCTTTCTCCTGGAGGGCACATTCTACTATTTGGAGAGGAACAATGAGTATCATGTCATACACTCGTTTAAAGAGGCCTTGCTTCCTTAGTATGTAAGGTGGCACATTATATTACCTGCTGAATTTCGTTCTTAAGTAGTGGAAGCGCCCGTGTCAAGTCATTCCTCGAGACGAGTTACACGATCTCGCTTCTCAAACTCAGATCCCCCGTGAGGGACGATCTAGTGGTGCTCTCTACTTCTATGCCCGCCGGCACCGGCTCGCATCTTTCTTCCCGGGAGACCTCAACCGTCCGCACGATGCTAACGCCGTCTTCACGTGTCGTGCTCCCGTTTGTTGACCCAGCCGACGCTCCGGCAAAGACAGTTGTCGAGTTCGAATTGTGGTGCCAGTCGGGAGTTAGAGCGATAGTCTCTTTAGAGTTTTCGGAGGCTGGTCTTTCTATTCTGGTAGATCGCACCCTGCTCTCATTATGCTCATTCGCATCACCGGTCCTGTCGAAATTCGTCTGATCCAGACCTGTGATTGTCCCAGACAACAAATTATGGAACGGCCGTTTGCGGAGGGGGCTCTTCCCACTTGATGTCCGCGGTTGGTTTGGGTCCGATTCGTCGTCTGGTTTCGCCCACGCGCCTTTGCCAAACACCCGCTGCACTATCGGCCAACAAAGAGGGATGTTGCCCACGTAAATGGCTGTGAGGACCTCTGCGACGTAGAAATACACGAAACGCTAACCAGTCCGAGGCAAGTCAGGGCGGGGATCAAAAGTGTAGATCTCGGTGGTACTCACGAGCGAGTTTGGATTAGAAAGGTTGTAGACGCGGTTGAGGATTGATATGATAATCTGTTAAAAACACCTTAATCAATACTTGCCACAATATTTCGGAGAATGTATCACGCTAATCAAGAGGACGTACGTTTAGTACGCCAACCCCCAATATGCAGCATAAAATGATCTTTTTCTTCCGTGGTAGTCGGGCCCTGATGACAAAGGGGATGGGTATAGCCAGAAGCATCAGGTCGGAGGAGATGTTCCACGTCGTCGCGATGATTATATGGTTGATGTAAGTTGTACATTGTGCTTGCAGCGGTCAATACCTCTTTAGAAACACTAAATAGCGGCGCACAAAATCATTTGACTCACAATATCGAACTGGGACTCTCCAGTATTCCCATATCGGCCTACACCAATATCCCAACAAGAGACTGACGAGCACAATATAGCCGATAGCGCAATACACCGCGATGAGCTTAATAGCAAGTTGTTGCCTCTGGAAGGCGAAGCTGTGTATAACCCCTTTAGTATGTTGCGCCGTTGTCGTGGGTTTGCCTGAGCCCGTACTCACGTCAGGCGATGATAGAGAAATAGCAAACATGCCTTGACGAGCCACTCCGTTGCAAGCGTGCACATTTCCATCACGAGCGTCAGCTTACTCCCGAACACGGCTTCCTGGACGCCATGCGGGGTGAGGGTCGCTACGACCTCGGGAGGCATGTAGTTGCTTCCACTGACCGCGATCATGTTGACGCTCACGATGACTACCGTGCAGCAAATCTGGAACGGGCGATGGCATGTTAGACCGGTCTGATGCGAGAATGGAACCATTTCCCCCTTACCGTAGCAATGACCATTAACCAATCTTCAATTTGGAGCCACCAACTCCCCAGTTTCATCCGTCGCGAGATCCTATACAGGAGCATCACGTCATTTCAGTGGCTGGCCTAGCAATTTGGTGGCATCGCATACTAAGGCTTGCGCCAAATAATACAACGAGATAGAGATAATACTTACAGACGACACGCAACTAGAAAAATCCCAACCGGGTACAAGGTCCATGACTGGATCCTCAAAGTATGCACAAATTTCATCATGCACCCCGGCTAGAATCGCTACCGCATCAAAGCACTGCGGGACGGCCGCCGGGAGGACAACATTGGACAAACAACTAGACTCTCTAAGCGGTGAAGGGGTTGATAGAGAGCTTGAAGCCAAGGCTCAAGGAGAAAGTTCTTGTTGAACATATTGTTTTATGAGACTCTCTGCGTATGTGGTCAATATTACACAATCTACGCGTGTTTCGGGAGGGAGCGGGGGGAACATTGGAATTAAGCTTTGGGCGGTCCGCGGGAAAACCCATAGCCTGACTCGCGAACCCTGAAGAGTGGGTGACCAAAAGGCTCCCGGCAGCCTCGGCAGCCACCATTGTTCTTTTCTTCCTTGCATAGGCATTTGCACAGCTATACTGAGGAAATCATGCGCTAGTTTAAACGGTATCACCTGGCTCGCTTGGGGTTGGACTAAGATTTGCGAAAGCCCAGCCCAGGAGTGCCCAACTTGGCCAAAGGTATGGTATCACGATATCAACATAGAAGTAGATCCAGATCGTGGGCTTGATATTAGCAGATCGCTCGATTAGTAGCTTAGTAAGGCTTATTATCTTAACATCGGACTAAGCAGCAAACCGAGCCGGCGCAGTGTTCTACCAGTCGCCGCTTTCAGGGAAACTTAAAATAGGACACCAGCATAGGGACTATTACTAATTGCCCCAACTCTAGTTCATTCATGTCACTTCATTGTCGTCTTGGTCACATGTGTCATAGACCGACCATATGGCCGTTAGGAAGATGAGGCCTAGAGGTTAGGCCAGGGGGTAGGATCACAAAGGCATTTAGACGAAGAAGACCTACCCTTATAGATAGATAGCTAAGGAAGTAGCCTAGAAGAACTTCGCGCAACAATAATAGTTATCACCTACCCCTAGCATAAGGTCTTTGACATTAGGGGCTCAGAAAGAGTGGAGGCGGGCTAGATGTGGGGAGTTAGCGTTAGGACTCTTATCAATAGAAGAACAGAAGGGTGCGGCTCAGCCTTCTAACGACGACCATAGATTGATCCTTGTTAGTTGAGGGCCATAGTGAAATGCCTTCGATAGAGTCCAGGCATAGCATGCCAGCCTTGGAAGCCGTCACTTCTAATGACTGCACTACCAGTTCTTCAACACTTGTATTGGAATAGTAAATAGGTGCAAAAAAATATTATCTGAGGGTAAAGATGAGAGTTCGCTTATGGTGAAATAGTAGGCAAATGAAGCTACATTGTAACTATCTAGACTATGATGGTAGGTGGGAAGACCAGTCTTATACAGTGTGTTAGTGCGAGTGGCTTGACCCCACGGGGTCTAGTTGATTACATAAGGGAAAATTCGTTTTCCTTCTGTAAAAGAAGAGGTCTAGTTTTAGTTTTCGTCGCTTTATATTCTAGCAGACCTCCTGGGGGAGTTACCTTCGGTGTCTCTCCCTCAAGAAATCCCACGCCTATTCCTATTTTTCACCTTCTATTACAAATCTCTCGAAGTGCTATGTAACTAAGGTCAGGTCTCCAGAGTGCGGTCTATCGGTCTATGTGAGTCTACACGATCCGTTTTAATACAGGAATGGGATACCTTTAGCCCCTATTATTCTGTGGTACACGCAGTGATTCCTTGGCCTAGCATAATTTCAGCAGTCTACGCGCGGACTGGTTGGATGACATATACAGAATCGAAGGGCTTTTATTGGACGAAGTAGATTCTCCAAATCACCAAATACTTGAAATTGGGGAAAGGGGTTTACCTCTGTACTTTCATGTACGACTTTATGTGGCGCACCTAGATTGGGGTTGAGAATTCGTTTACGAATATGAGGGGGCTTAGCTGTGACGACCCCAGTCCGGGATCAACGCCCGTAGGCAAGGCTTGAATGAAGCCCTATTATTTCGGTTTTCTTATAATCACAGCCCTAAGGGAGCACTGTTACCAGGGCCGTTTCTCCACGAATCATTCCTAATGCTCAATTGCCGAACCAAATGAGGTCCTAAAACCAATGGGGGGAGGACCGGAAAGGAAACTCCTATGTATGATGCTGAGCGTGACGTGTTCGGACATGCTCTGATGGTAGGGCACTACTAACATTAGGCAGGTATCAAACCGGGCATCAGGCAGCCACACCGGTACTACCTAGTCTCATGCGTAACGTCGGCAACTTGCAGCACAACCCTAGACAGCAGCTCTCGTCGAATAATAGTGCAGCAAATAGATAATGGGATTGGGTACCTTAGGTACTCTCTAGAAGGTGGCTCTCAACCCCCAAAACTTCCCCTATTGCCGTGAGTCATAGCATGAGTCTAGGCCGTGTTCTAGATGCGGCTTGGGTCCTCAATGAGAAGCAGGCTACAGTAGGGCCGCCATTATTAATATTGCGATGAAAATACGTTCCCCGAAACACGCCAAACGATTGCAGGTGTGGGTCTTCCAACTCATCAAGGATGGTTCTATGAATTAGCTAGTTCGCTCGCTCGCTGCGATACCTATCAATGGAGTAACAATCATCTCTGCCCAGTGACATTGAAACTTCCCCCAACATGGAAATTCCCTAGATTTTGTACGCCGCTGCCAGTGAAGACATTATTACCACCCCCTGGTGCCTGATGCATCGGCATAGTGGGAACCGGTTCACTCGCTACCACCTCGGGATTGATATAAGTCAAGAGCTCTTTTGCACAGGCGGCTGCGGTGGCGGCTGCGTAGTTCTGCCACCTGCTATTCTTGTGGGAATCTGCGTAGTCTGAAATGCCACGAATCACTAGAGATGAATACTCGGTCATTAATCCGGCCGCTTCCATCTCGAAGCAGAGCACGTCGCGTCCGAAACGACGAGCAATGTTATCTCTCTCGGTCGCATTTTTCATGACCCTGTCGCCTGACGCGATCAATCCGTGGTGAATTTTGGGACCGTTGAACTCGCGGGCCAATCGGGAGATGGCTTGAGAAAGATCGCATATATCGGTGCAGGCTGGGGTGCCGGCTGGATGTTTGACATTCGCTGGGAAGAGGTGGTCGGGCTCTACCGGCTGTTTGTATGAAGCCATATGTGGCCATCTCTTGAACATAGCCTCCATGTACTCTTCGATCTTACTGTCTTGACTTATGTGATCAGACTCCATATCCTGAGCGGCATTCCTGAGAAATGCAGGCGGTGGCCATAGAAAGCCCTTCAATTCGAATTCCGAATCGGTCTCTCTCCCTAAATCATACTGAACGACGCCTCCGTATTCGCCTTCTGGCATACTGATAACAACATCGCCAAGGCGGATATCATTTTTATCACTAGGAACCCCGCTACCGATTCCTACGAATAGCCGCCACTTAATCGAAGGGAACGAGCGCGACATGTTTGTGGCAACAGTCGCGGCGGCACCTTTACCTTGCTGTCGCGGCAGGCAAGCCAGGACCACGTTGTGACCGTGCATCTCACCAAGAATGTAACTGTTGGAGTCACCCCGCCGAGTCGATAGACGTGGATGCTCCTTGTCAAGCATATAGCGGACAACATTCCTCTCCAAGTTAAGTGCGCATAATATAGCGACGGAATAATCGTCGATAGTCTTTTGGGTTGATGACGCCATAGGTAAGTATTATATAACTAGACAGCTTAATTGAGGCGACAAATGTATTGAAATTCCTCGATTATTCTCGATACAACATAATAGTTGGTAGATGTTGTGAAAATGGCTGTACGTGCTAGAATTAAACCCATTGCTTTCTGCTAAAAGCTATTTTCTCCGCCAATCCAATTACCTGATAGATACTTAATGAATACGAACTACTCAAGGATGCCTAATGTAACCATTGGTACCAGTGTGCCTACACTTGTGGAGTACGACTAAGGCCAAGTCTCGTTGTTGTTGCCGAATGGTTCACGTGCTAGCTGAGTTTTCAGGTTCGTCATTAGTATCTCTTGTTATCTTGTTATGTATATGTTAGCCAGGGAACGACGTCTGTTCATGATTAATGCTCATCACTCCTAAGATAGTATAAACCACACGCTAATTTGCTCCTTTCTTCTAGATGACCTCTTAGACTTAATCGTAGCAACGATAATGTAAAGCCGTTAGCATTATTATTTTCCTTGCCGCACAAAATTAATTTCCGAACGACCCAATTGCTACGGCCAACCCCCCACAGGCACACGCACGTGGCAGTGTTATGCGGCTTATGAGGATAACAGGTATGCCATGCCACATCAGCTCTCGAAGAGGGGTTGGTAGCATTCTGAGCCGCAGCCCCCTTCTCGGGGACCAGGACATCAAAACACAAACCCTCCCAATAACCGAAACACCCAACAATTTCCAAATACGTCCCCAAAAAGCATTGGTGAAAGTAAATCAATAGGTCGGTTGGTTCCCGTGTGGCCATAAGACCCCTCTTACGAAAGACGAAACACTCTCCTGCCTTTGTCAACACGATGAGTGAGAATGACAGCGCCCACGCCTACGGCGGGGCAGAATTCCATGGCCAAGGCATTCAGAACTTCGGAAATATCAACGTCGACCGCGACCTCAACATTGGGATGACTCCCTCTAGCTTATCTCATCAAGAAGTTAATGGCTTAGAGGCCGCAAGAACCAGCGCCCACGACGCCCTCCTTAAAGTACGATTAACCGACCCTCGAGACGACAAATCACGCATCGAAGAGCAGAAAGGCGGTCTGCTCCGCGACTCATACAAATGGGTTCTCGACCATAATGACTTCAAGCGGTGGCGCGACGGCGACGGCCATCAATTCTTGTGGGTTAGAGGTGACCCTGGGAAGGGCAAGACGATGCTGCTTTGTGGGATTATCGACGAGTTAAATGAAACTAGCATGAAAAACTGGAACGTTGCCTACTACTTCTGTCAAGCCACCATCGAAAAACTCAATACAGCAACGTCTGTATTGAGGGGACTGATCTTTTTGCTGTTATGCAAACAACCTAGGTTACTGGGAACTGTTCAAAACAGTATCAACGAAGCAAGCAAGGAGGGCTTCCTTGATATGAATGGGTGGCCTGCACTCCGTAGGATATTCTCCCAACTGATAGCAGAAACAGAGAAACGGGGGCAAACAACGTACCTTCTCATCGATGCATTGGACGAGTGTTTGGAAAACCAGGATCGCCTACTGAGCTGGATTACAAGCTTGCCATTCTCTCGAATCAAAGTGCTTGTTTCTAGCCGCAATTGGCCTTCGATAAAAAATGGGCTCAGCGGCCCTACGCGGAAAGTACTGCTACAATTGGAGTTAAACGCCGATTCAATCACAGAAGCCGTGGATCATTATATCGATTATAAAACTGCCCAGCTAGCAACGTCAAAAGAATTAGACACACAAACTCGAGATGTGATCCGAAAGGACTTGAAATCTAAATCCAACAATACCTTCTTATGGGTTGCCTTGGTCTGCCAGAAACTTAGTAATAAAGATATTAACCCATGGGAAGTACTTACTGTGCTCGATGAATTTCCGCCAGGGCTTGATGAGCTATACGAACGGATGGCGAGGCAGTTTCTCACTTCAAGGAACGCAAATATGTGTTGCCAGGTTCTTGCTGTTCAAGCGCGTGCTTATCGGCCACTCGTCTTAACCGAGCTATCAACGCTCGTTGAATTACCCAAGGATGAGAAATGGCTCCGGCAGATTGTCGAACTTTGTGGCTCATTCCTAACAGTCAGAGCTGGTACCATTTACTTTGTCCATCAATCGGCGAAAGACTATCTGATAGAAAATATGGTGGGCTCTGAATTTCTACCGGCTTTTCAAGCCGGACATCACACTATATTCAGAAAATCGATACAAGCATTATCCCGAGCTTTGCAGGAGAACATATACAGGTTACCATCGACGAGTTCTTCTCTTGATAATATCGAGGTGCCTAATCCCAACCCACTAGATGGAATAGGCTATGCCTGTATATATTGGGCTGATCATCTGGAGAACGCAGAACGCCTGGACAGCTCGAGTCTGGCGAAGAGACAAGATCTCGAAGACGGCGGGTTACTGCACAAGTTTCTAGAAGGCCACCTCTTGCATTGGTTCGAGGCTCTTAGTCTCTTAAAAAGTCTGGCTACGGGTATCGAGGCGTTAACAAAAACACTATCTTTACTACGAGAGGGCAAAAAGGATGCGACAGGTCTAGGCAAGCTAGTATATGATGCAACGCGGTTTTCAAGGTATCATAAGACAGGAATTGAGGCTACACCGCTCCAAGTGTACAGCTCTGCCCTTATTTTCAGTCCAACACTGAGCATCGTTCGAAAATTATTTCTAAGAAAGCCAGAGTGGCTATTGATGGGTCCAACCAGAGAAAGAGAGTGGAGTTCATGCTTCCAGATTCTCGAAGAAAAGGCCGATATATGCTCGGGGGCGTTCTCGCCTAAAGGCAGACATTTGGCATTGGTGGAATCTTCTAGCAACCAAGTCCGGATCTACGACGTGGTAACGGGAGAGTGCCTAAACGTCCTCAACGGCTCCGACGATGCTCGCTATATTATTGGCTCGGTCGCTTTCTCACCAAGCGGCCAATATGTGGCTTCGATTTCTGGTAACGGTTACATTTGCGTCTGGGATGCGACTACAGGAGTATGTCTAAAAAGGTTTCACCATAGCTTTAACGGCACTTTTCAAAGCAACTGGTTCCCAGACGAGCTGTTCTTAGTCGCCTTCCCCGATGATGAGAATGTCCTATCAATCGATCTCTATGGTAGGATCCGTACGTGGCATATTAAGACAGGCGACTGCAAAAATATAGCTAAGACGGGCGGTGATCGAAAATTCGGGTCTCTCTCGCGCAATGGTAGGCGCGCAGCGTGGATATCAAAAGACGGCCGGAGGATAGAGGTGGTGGATATCGTGGCGGGTCAGTACCACGAGACGCCATGGCATAAGGATATAACGGCGCTGAGGGGAAATTTATATCACGATCGTGCGTGCGTGACCTTATCGCCAAATGGGGAGCTCGTGGCAGTTGCGACAGTATGTGATGAGCATCAAACTGTGGTAGGGGGCAATGCCTGTCACTTTCAGGTGTGGAATGTGGCAACGAGTGAGCATATAGGAACGCTACACCGTTCCAGATCTGAGCGCATGATCCGTATGTCACTCTCGCCTGACCACAGATACTTAGCGGTGATATCGTTGTCTCGGATTATGGAGTGGGAGATTGCAACTAGTCAGCAAGTATCATTTACTACAGATTTCGGTAAGGACCTGAAGACGACTATCTTCTTAGAGTTCTCACCAGATAGTAAGTTGCTTGTATCGGCCGGGGAGGATTCAGAGCCGGTCTATGTCTGGGACATGGTGACAACTCGCCTGAGGCACCAACCGTCTAAAGATTTCTACGCGGGAATAGCGCCATTGACGCTTTCACCCAACGGGATGCTACTGGCAATTTTGGACCATAATGATGACTTTCAGATATGGGATACAATAAACAACAAGAATTTGTTAACGATAACAAGGGAGAACTATTGGGTGAATAACGATTGGGCGAAGGACAAATGGGCTAGGGCTCATACGACATTCTCGCCCGACAACAGGCATGTCACGTGTGCGTGGAGCGCGGCGGAGGGTGATTCCACGATAGAGTTCTTCGACACGGTTACCAGCCGGCGCCGATGGCGGACTTCTAGTAGAATCCGTATCGACGAGACATTTTTTTTCAGCTGATGGGAGGTGCATCGGAGCGGTCGAATGTCAAAAGTTACCATTGAGTCACAGTACGATACAGCTATTCGATGCGTCGACTGGCACGCATCTTAGCACCTTCCAAATTGCGGCCGATGACGGCAAGCCTAAGGCCTCATCGCTAAGATCCATTGACAAGCGTGCTGGAGTATCAATGGCATTCCCTGGCCTGGAACTAGATTTCGATCCTTCACCATTTGAAATTGAATTACAAATATTGGATGAAGCGTGGGGCTCATGCGCATACTCCATTATTTTACCAAACCACCATGTGATAGCGTGGCAAGCCGTACCCTTATTCAATCATAATTGCACTTTCTCGCCGGACGGGAAATATATAGCATATTGTGATCCTATGGAGAGAGTTATTATCGAGGACGCTGCAACAAGGGTTTTGATAAGACGTCTCGTGGGGTTTGGGTATGACGTGCTTCGTTCTGGTGATATACGATGGGGGCTAACCGGACTCCTAACCGATCGTGGTATTTACGGTACACAGGCATTATTAAACGACTCCAGGGTTTCGATAGAATACGGTTACGACGATATTCCTGCAGGAACAATATCAGGGACAGGCATTAGTGAAAATCGAGACTGGATTTTGAAGAACGGCGAGTGCTATCTTTGGATACCTCTAGAGCATCGGCAGTTTCTGAACTACCGACAGTGCTGCCCAAATACAGGGACCACGATCGCATTTGGCGACAATTTCGACCAGATCTATTGTTTTCGATTCACTCCGGCTGATTCAGAATGATAACATGTATTGTATCTTGTATATTGTTCTTTTCTCTTGCGATTATGATATCGTAAACCTCAGGGCGCATACTTGGGAAGCCTTTGAACTTGACTCGGCGACATCTATTGACTTTACTAGAGTGCCTCGAACGCCAAACACGGACCCAAAAGCCCTCACATCCCATCAGCAAGCATGGCATCAACCATCTGCACATGCCTATTACCATTCGTCTCACTCCACTCGGTCTCATAGTTGAGGCCGTACGGCCAGAAATGGCCGCCACCGCAATTGATCTTCGCA
>JAPUUL010000308.1:0-20988 GCA_029590625.1 Lasiodiplodia mahajangana
TGTGAAAGGCTCGAATGAAGTGAGGCGAGGACAGAGAGGTGTGAGGCCAGAAAGGAAAGCTGATGGATGGAGAGGCGTCCCAAGGCTTCATATATTCCTCGATCACATCATCGCAAGGCGACGTACAATCCCGTTCAGGACTGGTTCG
Source organism: Lasiodiplodia mahajangana (assembly GCA_029590625.1). Classification (NCBI taxonomy): domain Eukaryota; kingdom Fungi; phylum Ascomycota; class Dothideomycetes; order Botryosphaeriales; family Botryosphaeriaceae; genus Lasiodiplodia; species Lasiodiplodia mahajangana. The sequence continues at coordinate 149 of JAPUUL010000308.1, forward strand.
GGCCATGCGTGATGTCAAATTCTTTCTTGGCGGAGTAAGATTCGAGTTGAGGTCGATCATATTGTTACCCATAATACACACACACACTCACTCACTCACATACTAGGGACTGTCAACGCTACGGTATGTCGCCGTATACCAAGCATACTTGTCAGGCTTTAGCTTTCATCATGGCCTTAGCGTAAAAAGCGGATCTTGATCTCATCTTCATGAGATGTTACTAAAGACAGCCGTGAATAGTGTATAGGTTATTCTCCGCGATTGGTCAACTCCAGTCGGATTATTCCCTTCTCATCGTGAGATTGACAGTCCATGTCGAAAAGTATTTGACAAAAATCAAGCACGCCAAGACAACGCTACCCATATCCCCTGTCAACTGCATCGCGCATTGAAAAAAGAACTGCAGGGTAATTAAACAATGCTGGCTGCCTACATACGCGAAGTACCACCCAACTCCTCACCCAAGTATATTGAGGCTGTAGTATGGGTTGCATGATACTACCTACATGCCTACCTCCGTACCTCCATGGTATGTACAGTGCTGCGTGTGTTGGATAGCCACTACCAGGAGCTTTAGTACCTACACTAAAGACACACTAGCCATACGACCGTAGCATACCAGTCGCCCGGGACAAGGTACTTGGCGGCGATGTCAATAGTAAGCTTCTGTCATAGGCGGAGACTTGGTGGCTAGGTATTGGGGCGCACGCCCGTTTGATTGGCAACGCGCTTTGAAATCCACAGCAGGCTCTCAGGAACAGCCAGTGAGTGGTGTTGATGCTAAGTAAGACCCTGTGTTAGTCATTCCAGAATTTGTATTCCAGCTCACCAGACTGACCAAAGATATGACGTTTGGCGCTATTACCCCCCGGGGATCGACACAAGAGGCAACACATCAGCTTATCATGATTTCAATTCCCTCTACGCCGCATATTAACGGCGTTAGAGTTTTACGAGGACTCCGGCAGCATTTAGGGAGTCCGAGCTTCTCATCGTAAGACGCTTATGTAGATACGTGTAACCAGGCTCACGATGAGATCTAAGATGTGGAATGCTTGGCGGGGTGAAGTGCGGTGTATGGCACTGCATACCTATACACATGGGTGGTATACTGCGTTTACTATTTACCTACTCTGTTGACTTATCTTCTTGGTATCGAGACTATCCAGAAATATAGATAGACTACTGTAGCTATATGTAGAGTCGGGCGGCCTAAAAGCTTGTTCTGGTCCAGCCAAGCCAAAACCCCGGATAGTGTACGAACGGGAGATGCCGTAGTCAACTTGGCAGGGCTGCTCGGAACCTTCTCCTATCTTGATTTGATCCTCCACTATACTATCTATACATAGATAAATAAATCTAAATGCTTAGATTGACCTGTCATAATCCTTGTTGTGCGGGAGGAATTTACGAGTACCTAGGCAGTTAAGAAAACTTTTGGCTTGCACTATCTAGCATCCAGAGTAGTACATAGTATGTTGAGAATAGTACGCGTAGAACCGAGAGGTAAACAGACCGGAGATCTTCAATATCACTAAACTACTGTTACGAGACAGGGACCCCCGCGAAGGTGCAGAGAATGCACGTGGAAGTTGACGCAGGCAACATGGTGTAGGTACCTGGTGTATTGTAGGTGGATTATAAAAGTTCGTAGTTACGAGCCGCCACTGTTCCTATTGGTTCGGCTCTTCTATACCTTACCTACTGGCACCGTTAATATCGCTTGACATTACGAACAGTAATCCACGTGCATATTCGGTGGTATTATAACCACCTCAATGACAAAAACTTTTAAGATACCATGCATGGCTGCGATGATGAGCTGCCTTTTCAGCAACTTCACCGCTTCAAGTTGCCTCGGCGTATTAATCTTTTCTGGTTGTGCTGAAACTCAGCGCGAGTACGAGCGCATGGCAATTACCTATTGCACTCCTATGCGTATACATACCTCCTCGTCCACAAGTAGGAAATTCAGAAAAACAATCCGAGCCCTGTTGCGACAGGCCATCGCATCGTGAATGTTCTGCCAAGTCTTCCATGCATCGAGGTGCTTTAGCTTAGTCTATCGACTTGGTCTGATTGTGTACTATACAGTACCTAGGTAGGAGGTAAGGTAGGTTAGGATGCTCTGTTGGAGCTCGCCCTGCGCACTGAGTTCAGCTCGGCTGTAACCTCAGCTACCGAACTATCGTGCATGCAGCTTCGTCTCGCTTCTCGCTTCTCTCCTGGCTCGGGTCCGCTCGCCACCGGATAATAGTCCACAACGGTGTAGCTATAGGTAGTATTGCGCAACGCGTGGCCGTGGATACTACCCACTCCGATTGTCGTTGGCAATGTCGGAGCACTGGTTGCTAGTTATTCGCGCACATAGGCAGATCGCGTCGTGATATCGTACGGTGCACCGACTTCTAGCCGCCGAGGGCTTGATAACCCTTCTTACTCCCAGAAAACATGAGGTTCGGACTTACTAACAATGCAGCACCCCTGATATCGGCAATGATATGACATTCATGAACTTGCCCCGCCCAAATCCGATAACATCTCGAAGATACGACGTCACCGTCCGACTCCAGACTCCCGGTGTCATCGGCGCGCTCTACAACTCGTGTAGGAGAGGCTTAAGTAACAAGCGATCCTCTTACTCGAGCCGGAACCAGAAGATCAGGACCATCCTCTTAGGGGATTCCCCGGGTGTTCGATGCGCACGCCGTACTGCGCCAACCCTCGAGTTGGGATGAAGGACATCTTTGTCAAATCTCTTTAGGATGTTGAGGAGCACACCGTAGTTTTTGTTGATGCGCTCTGTCTCGCCTCCTTCGGGATCTAGGTGGGGCCGGAGGAAGATACTTCTTACGGGCCGGATATGAATACGCGAATACGTGAATACGCGATAAAAATATTTTCCGCGGACTCTGGCAGGCTATGTCCCTTCCGGTTCAGACCCAGGTCCCTACCACCGGGATAGCACATAGAGCCCGGGATATTTGGGGAATCGGCAACGGCATACACGATGACTACTCCCGAGATGTCTTGTATCGCATGGAGAACAGTCCGTATATTTCGAAGCAAAGTAGGGTATGCCCTCTAGGCATGCTACGCCGTTCTTACTACTGTCAGCATCTCGAATTTCTAACTGATTTGAAGCTCTTCAGTCTAAGGAAGGAAGGACATTTCTCGCATAGACGAGGAGCAATAAAACGAAAACAGTAAAATGACCTAGGGCGATGCGTGGTAGCTAGGGAGCGGCGTGGAGAGAAAGCTATAGCCATGAGGGCTTAGATTGAATGGGTATGGATCTACAAACGCCCAAGTTTAATGAATTGAGGCGTATCTGCTTATTGTCGGGCAGCAACACGAGTCAGGAATTGATACTAACAGTACTTTTGCTAGGGAGATTGAGGACTGAAACGACCAAGCCCCCGGCGCACTCGAAAACGCGAAGCTCTTAGCCACCTCAACTCAGCACTTGCAAAAGTCCTTTCACTACGCGCCGATTATCATCTTCCAATCGTATCATCGCAAACACGTGGATCGGGCCTTTCAGAACAGTTGGCCTTGCGAGCCAATCATGCTGATTGGAAGTAATTGGCTCGACCGAAACAAACACGTCGCTTACAGCGTCCAAAGACCATCAAGTTCTACAAAGGGAGGCAACCTATACACATCGCTGATCAACGGGCTCACCCGCCTGCCAAAGGTTAGTGACTACTAAACCTAAGATAAGGTTTAGAGTATAGATTTAGCCAAGAGGACTAAGATATATAGTACCTTACGCCAAGTACGCTGCTCCGACTTGTTCGATCCCACGACGTTAACACCCATTACTAAATCGTAGTGTAGCGGTTAGCGCCAGCACTAAAAGATACCTGCTGTCCTTTGGTGACCTCGGCACTATGAGTACTTTTGTATAGCATGTGTAGGTTTGCTGGATATACATAGTTTGTTGCCACCAGAAGGACACCCGTTTGCAGAACGTATGTATTACTAACACTGCAGAGCAATGAGCATGAGCGTTTGCATCCGCGTCCGCGTCCGCATCTAGATGATGATAGGCTTTTGCCACGGCACCCAAGTGGCGTTGTCAAATGGTTACCCCGCGAAATCTCGAGGCCCATCAAATCTAGAACAACCAACACACTGGGCTCCAATCCTTTGGCTGGGGAACCAGCGGTATGGTCCTTAATAGGTAGGTAGTATAGTTCTCCGATATTTATATTCGCCCAGAGACGCTATTAGCCTGGGCGAATATCGATGCGTAGATGATGACTGTCTATGGTTGATACGTGGGTGGGCTCCTACACCCTATTTAGGTAACTGGCTGAAAGTACATATCTGTTGGCAGCCATGGTAGTTAGAAATATTGATGTAGCATACTACCTAATAAGGCACGAAGGTCAGCTTGAGCAGATTTCTGGAAGCCACGCATGCTTATCTCTCTTCTTCTCTCGGCGTTTTTCGACGTAGCAGTCTTGTTATTGCCCGCGTGTTGTTAATCAATTCCCAACACCTTATCAGAATTGCGTGATAGTACTTAACTGATTCTATTTTCAGCCATATGTGCACCGGTGAAATAATAAGGTGCGCCAAGTGAAACCGGCAGGGAGCCTATTGTAGGTAGTGTGCATACATACATACATGCCTAACGGATAGGGGTAACCGAACAACTCCTTGTAAGTAGGTACATATGTAGGCGCACAAGATCGGCCAAGAGCGTTTAGTAAGCGAAAGATCGAGAGGACGCATTTCAATATAGGATAACAAGTATAATGCGACTCTACGTTAAGTAATCTTGCCTTCATTGCACAGAAGGTAACTATCCTATTGGTTCAACCCCTATGCCGATGTACTAACACGAGCCTGCCTGACACTGCACCAATCCAGCCCATCTCACTGTATTTTCTTGAACAAGACCTCAACTGTTGGGTCAGCAAGAACGTTGACTTCGAACATGGGGTTCTTAGGCCGTCCGACGACGCCATCTCCAAACTTGAAATGGTAGTTTGTGAGAATGTGAGCTAAGATGATCTTGATCTGGTTGCTGGCAAAGAAGCGGCCCGGGCAGGCGTCATTGCCATACCCGAAGTGCATACTGTTGTACGACGTGCCAGCGTATTGGAACTTATTCGCGTCCTCGGGTTTGCTGCGCAGCTTGTAGAACCGGAAGCCGTCGAAGGCGTTCGGGTCGCCCCATTCCGCCGGCGCCTCGTCGAGCATGTTCGTGTTACATTGGACGACGGTGCCTGGGGAGATGTGGAAGCCGTTCGAGAGATCGATGGGGATCATGGCTTTGCGTTGGAAAGTGGCTTTTGAGGCGGGAGTTGTTAGTACATGTTGAAGGGGTAGTACTCGTGGGAGACTAGACGTAGGGGATTCTCACCGATCGAGGGAGGATTGTGCCTCTGCGACTCTTTCATGAAGCTATCTAGCTTCCTCATCTGCGTAAGGTGCTGTTTGCGAATGACGCCGCCGCTCTGGTTCGTGACTTCGAATATCTCTTCCTTCAGGGGCTCGATGTACTCAGGTCTCGCCGCTAGGTCATAGAGAACGTGGATGATGGCTAGCCTAGTCGTGAAGATTGCGGCGGTGGCAGTGAGTACCTGCAAATTCGCCATCTCCTTGCTGTCGAACGACGTGTCTCCGAGTTTCTTGGCTCGCTGTTCCATCCATTCAATCATGTCGTGAGGAGCCGGCCCCGCGTTCTCACGCTCCTGGGACCGCTTCTGCAGTTCGGGTAGCAGGAGCTCAAGTGCTAGCTGGTGGTCGCCGCGGATACGCCTCATCTCCGGTATGAAGTGCTGAGCGACCGGGCGTAGCCATGGGTGCCACTGTTTCAGTTTCTCGCCTCCCACCATCACGTCTAGCGCGAACCTGGTGCTACAGTCTAGCCACTCCTCGTTCCGGCACATGGGGTATCCAACGAAGATGCGAGCGGAGGCTTGTGCCACAACACGGAGAAGCTTTTCATGCAATTCTATTGGTGTCCATTCTAGCGCCATCGTTAGCTCAGGAGTCCATACACATGAAATGAATATTATAGCTGACCATCACANGGGGGGGAATTGGGTCTTGAAGACGTGCGCAACCTCTTGCTCTACGTCTTCAACGAAATTGGCCAAGTTACGATTGAGGTCAATCTTGATAGCGCCTAACATGATGTCGCTCTCATGATCGATTGTTGTGTAGTGGCCTATATGGCGCTGTAAGATGTCTTTCGGTGAGTTAATTCGTCTTGAATAAAAGGCGGCGCGATGACTAACATCAGATAAGGCTTTCATTCCGCTTGCTTCATGTCGACTAAATGGCTTCAGATCTTCGGCGAGCCTCCTTGGAAGGAACACCCGTGGTCCGTCTGGCGTTATGACCTGGAAGATATCGTTCTTGAACTGTGGGAGAAGTCAGACACTCGGAAAGGGCCTATCGGTAGCGATGAATAGCTTGCCTTTTCATAGCCCTCACGAAGCAGAGTGTCTGCTTCTTTCACATAACGCTCTTTGAGAGTGTTGATGTCACTCGTGTCTGCTCCGACGGTAGGAAGCGCGAAAGCCTGACGCTTCTCGCGAGAAGTTGTAAGGATGTTTACAAGCAGGGCGGTCATAGCCGCAGCTGCCAATAACCATAGAATCGACATAGGTAGAGATTCCATTTCGAATACGGCACGGTATCACTGACATCACCAAGAAGAATGCAAGCTCACACCGTGTTCTCACTCCGCATACTTATCTGGGAATACCGATTTCTAATATGGCCCGACTTTATTCAAAAGATGGTGTCATCGGCGCGGTGACCTAGTTTGCAGGCTTGCCAGCCTGCTCGAGTGTCTCATAATTGGCATCGGAATGAGGTGAGCAGCCACTTGGCTGTTGGTCATAAGACGCATATGTTGACATAGTAAGTTGACCCCATTCGGAACTCATGTAGGTTAGCTACTACTCTAACGTAACATGACTCTAAGACCTAATCTCGAGCAAGGTAGTAAGCCTGTTATCTCGGAGTGATTCGATGCATGGCGAGCAGGTGCTAACACGGAACCAATGTGATGCCTACGATTGATGGCATAAAGCCATTCTCGTCGTCTATGCCATTTGTAGACATCCGTACAGCTCCTGGAGACGCTACTGCAGCCCGAGTTCGATCGGGGTGATCGGAGCGTCTTCGCGCTACTTGTTGCCACAACTCTTAGTCTGCAGCTCGTTGACAGAAGGCGCTTACTATCAAGTAATCTCAACACGTTGCCAATAGCGTTATCTTATTGTCCAAATGGCGACGACACATGCGATATTAGACAACCTCTCAAACAATAATGAGTGATGATAACCAATGATATGTGTGTCCTAGAAGTGAGACGTTGGTGCCTGAAGGTGGGAGCAAATGTTCCGCCTTAACCGCCATCACAGGTACGCAATATCTAACATGCGTGTCGTACCTCTTTGGATACTAACTTGGGACCAACCTCTAACTATTGACTCTATCACTTTGAAGAAAGTGTTAGCAAAAGCTCTAGTGAAGTCAAGATGACTGCGCTGATAGGGCTACTCTAACCGAGTTGACCGTGTTTCAACGCCACCCAAAAAAAAAGCAATTCGGCACCGAATTGGCCTTTAGGAGACGCTAGTCACCACCCTCTCATCGAGTTCGCCACAAGCAGACGGTTGTTGGAGCCCAATGTTGGTCCGACCGGTGAGTTCTACACACAGCAACTCTAGCGTAGTCGGTTCCTACAAGAGAAGTACAGCTCACCCCTGTCATTCTTACCGATGGTTCGTTGAGCGCTTGCATGAATCTTAGCCCGGGGGACATCTGCACTCGGGGAGCTTCAGCCGCATCATCCTTCGGTGTTATGCGGGTAATGGTTCCGGGGCATAGTAAGATACAACAAGGAGCAAGTTCATCGTTTCAGTATACGAGCCTTGTTGGCCATGTTATCAATGGTTTCACCCGTAGGCGTGCTAGAGCTTGATAAATAGCCATTTTTCTCAGCGACGATGAACGTGGGTTCTTGTCCAACCAAATGCGCAGGAGGTTGGGCAACCCCATGATCGTTCAGCACCATTAGTAAAGCCTGACAGAATTAAAATGGCCCTCTCAGCGATTGATGCCAGCGTGGCGCCTGAGCCGTCCATTATCCATTCGGCAACAGGGGTCACCGTACTGCCGGGTTTGAGGCTCATCAACCTCGACAAGCTTGATCTCCGAAGCGATGAAGAGATAGGAGAATGGCTCCAGAAACCACATCCTATCAGCTCCGACAAGAATGTCTGGGCGTTTTGGCACGCTGGCTATACTAATATGCCTCCCTGGATTCAGCGGAATATCGTCAACTGGGTTCGAAGACTAGGGCCATCATGGACTGTTCATCTGCTTGATAAAGTACCTGGTTCGGAGACGAACGTTGCACACTTCGTCGAGAGCTCTTACTTCCCCGACGCTTTCAATGACAACACGATGGATGGCCCTTATGTTGGACCCCATTCCGGGGATCTCGTCCGCTTGCCACTTCTCTGGAAGTATGGCGGAGTCTGGATTGACGCAGGAACGTTTTTATTCCGATCCATTGATGACATCTGTTGGAAGCAGATCGAAGATCCGTCCAGCCCCTATGAGATGGCAGGGTTTGTGCTGGAGATGCGGCCGGGTGTGGACTGCATGCTCAATGGCTTTATCGCTGCGAAGAGAGGGAACCCATTCATTAAACGGTGGCATGACATCTACATCACCCTCTGGCAAGGGGGGGTGACTAATGCGCAAGGATTCCACAAGCACCCCCTGTTGCGGCACCTCCCTCTCCTATGTCCGCCCGTCGACGAGTTCAACTGCCCTAACCTGGGCACAATGATGGAAGCGTTCAGCGACTACCTAGCCGCTTTCATGTGCTTCGAGCGCCTGCGTAAGCTCATAGACCCGTCTGATGGCTTTAACGGACCCGAATATTTCTCCAATCACATGCTTCTATTCCCTGCGCTCCAGGAGACATACTACTTCCAGCAGCAGACGAACTGGTCTGGCTCTCGCCAGTTCGAGCTCCTCACAGCTAAGCGTACGGGCGAAGGTGTAGTGAAGGATGCTAATTGGCAGGCGGCGGAGAACTTCATCACTGGCGCGCTCACTAATACTGCTACTATGAAACTGTCCCACGGTCCGGCGGGGGCCCTGGATTCGTTCTTGGCAGACCTGTGGGATTCAAAGGAACACCAAGAGAAAGACAATGTCGAAGGCACTTTTGCCGCATACCTAAGGTATGGGAGCGTCCACTTTGATCAGACTCGCGAAATGGTCCCAGTCAGGATGGGTTGGCCGACTGAGCAGGTATTGACGTGTGGTGTGCTTGAGCCCGAGGAAGCGTCGGTACTAGGAGGTCGCCTACCGACGGTATGATCCGTATAGGATTGTTTCCAGTGGCTATCCGTATGTAAGAAGTACCTAAATAGGCAATAGGAATAGGTAGAGTACCGCATTGATCATGTACCAGACCGACCGCGTACAGCAGTATGTAGGTCATTACCATGCACGCCATGTCAGTACCACCATGATCTACCAACCTACATACATTAGCACAGGACTTGCCCCATATTCTTAGCACATTTGGACGGATCCCTGAAGAATCATGTACCGAGGTAGGTTAGTCTACGCTGCAAGGGAACCCTGAAATTGGACACATGGCGCGAGCCTCGCGCTATTCTCGATCCTTCGAAACAAAAAACTCGTTGAAGAATAACCCTAACCCATTCTGGGAAATGCTCACTTGACATCGGCACACGGACTAATTATTCCTACACTAACCCGTAGAGAGAGTCCTATCGCCAATTGCAAGTTTCTAAGCACGTCCCGATGAATCATCGCTCAGATTTTAGATTTTGAGGGGTTGGTTGTGTAGAATTGGCGTGTCTTGTATATGCTCTCATTTTAGACTAGATATGGAAACACCGGCCATAATAGCTGTTGCGAAATCTGCTCTCGTGACACCTATCCTAATATATCCTCAAACAGATGCAGTTAGAGCAAGAGCTAGAATCTCCTGGAATGGGTTTAGGGCTGTTGAATAGGACCGTTTCATTTCCTAGCAATCTAGGTAGGCGGCTCACTTAGGTTTGATATGCCCACGCTATAGAAAAAGGAGAAGAGGGATAGAGCAAGAAGAGAAAACAATCAGGAAGGCCGGCCTGCATCTTCTCATGTAGCGAGAGATGCGATAGGCATGCGCAGGCTCATTCCTTTATGTACGTTAAATCAAGCAGCACTTCTCGCTTCTCATTCACCTGGCTGTTCTTGAAATATCGCTCACATGCGTAACTACGGGAGTTAGTATAATGTCCGATACTATAAGGCGAGTGATATCAAACGAACCTCCAATAAGCAGTGCCCGTAGCCAATCTTTGGCTTCCCCGGATAAATTCTCGAATGTCCTCGTTCAATTTCTCATCCGTTTCGCTCCAGGGCAGTCTCTCCTCTGCGGCCACACAGATGGCGTAGTGCTCACGGATGAGATCAAGCACCTGATCGATGGCACCCTTTAGAGACAGGTTATACTCGTTCATAAAGAGAAAGACCAAGTTCTCAATTTGCGAGTCCCGCTGCAGTGGCCATATGTCAGCTGATATGCCATTTGATCAAGCAGGGGGGGGGGGAAGTACTGACGAATTCCTTCTGCAGGGAGAGCACGTCATTCAGCAATATGGTGAGTTTGGTGCACTCTTGTACAATGAACTCTACGGCCTCGTGAGATCGAATATGCTGGGGTAGTTCGAACTCCATAGCGTACTCGTTTTGCGTGATGCTAGGGATCACCCCGACGTCGTCAGATCTGATCTGGAAATGATACAGCGGGTTCGGTAGACGATCCGAGGACCGCACACGCTGCTGTCTGCAGACACCATTCACATAATCATGGAGTTCCACGCGCAGGCGCTCGGTTGAGACGGGCCCGAGACCGGCGCGCAAATCCCTCAGGATAGGATACATCATTTCCACCGTTCCGCGCGAACCGCCGGGGGTGTGTATTCCGGATTTGGTCCCAAGCAATCATCAATGCATCGATTCATCTCTTCACAGGCTTGACGAGTACCTTCCCTATCATTCGTGAGTTCACCACCAGTATCGATCTCTACTCAGGTATTAGCGCCTGTCTCGGAACATGTGTGGGAATCGAATCCTACCATCATCAAAGAAGAATATCCAATACAAAAATTGGGCGAGGACGAGCATCTTTTCCTTTTTGCAATGTGGGTAGTACACCGCCGTCAGGACTGTATAGTTGCCGCGAGCTCTATGTTTAGCTTTCTTCTTCTCATCTACATTGACCCTGCTCGATTTTCAGCTATCGCCGTGTTGCAAATCGTAGAGAAAAGGACTCACGTTGGAAGCCACCGATCAATCTCTGCATTGATTTCATCTATATCAGGCTGAAGTTCACTAGTCCATGCTGGCATGAGCGACAGGATATCCGGAACCAATATCTTCTGGTTCAGGACCCTCTTGATGATTTGCTCACGTTCATCTAGAGGTTGATGAGCAGCAATTGGGGATGGAAAATGACATGTCTCGATCTCTAGAGCCATTGTATAAGATGGGATACGGGCGAGGAAAAAGTAAAGGATTTCCCAAACGATACGGGATGAAGATTTAGTTCGTGTGTCTCTAATACTGGAGCTACAAAGGCGAAGGTTGTTGGCCTCCTTTTAAACACAGAAAAAAAAAAAACGATCTGACAGATATGGCGTCCATAGAATTAAGACAGCAACAGCGCGAGTGCCGACAGACCAATCCGCTTCCCGGTAGTTACGGCATCCGTTAGTCTCGCTGCGTGGGGCTTACTATCATATGCTCAGGCAGCAGCAGGATCGGGGGTTGAGGCAAAGTGTGGTGTCATGAAAATCGCCAAGGTGTCACAGGAGACTAGTAGATGGGGTTGACAGGTATCACTCAGCTGCAGTAGGTGGATCGTTCTTTTCTAGATTATTCCATCATTTTGGGTTTTCTTTTGTTCTCTGTGAATAATGCGCATCATGCAGGCTTATCTTATACGCTTATATTGTACATGTATGTCTTCGTAGTATTACTTATAGAATTTGAAACATCTGTTCGTCATTTTTATGTAATTCAGCATATAGAGTCACATTATGCAGCATATTCTTTCCACCTAGATCTTCCTCTCCGACATATATTCCTCCGGAGAGCACAAGCAACCGGTAGGCAAGACTACCCTAGTTCGTTGTTAGATATGAACTAGTGAGGTTGTGTGACCGGAGCCTCTCTACGAACATCACATGGGTCCTTTGTTNGGGGGGTTATCGGGGACCGAATCTCTTTTCATATGACACAGACATACTATGATCTTAGAGCCAGGCTGCTCGCTAATCTGTCCTAGTCCACTTGGGCTAGTTTTCCTTTTCGCCGGTAGTGTTTACATCCTAGGATGCTAAGGATTGGTCCCAACTTTATCCTCGAGGGTAGCATCCCTGTAATGCTCGGTGATCATACCTAGGACTTGTCGCCTTGGGTTGCCCTAATGGAAGTGTGACATACAGAGCTCAGATCAGGTAAAACAAGGATGTTATAATTACAGGAAACAAATCCGCGTAGGTCAAATCAGCTAGATTAGTATCATTGCTACGCTGAAGAGTAGTGTAACGCGGCTCGGTTGTCGGTAAACCTGCTGTCTACGACGCTGTCACGCGCACTATAGAATCGCGACTTTGATCGTTCACTTACTAGGCCTACATGTAATTATGTAGTTCCACGACGGGATGTCTTAATCCCCGACCACCCCGCATCGAGGGAAACATTATAGTCGGGGAATAGTAACAGCGGGCTTAATATTCCAGAAATATTACAAAGTACATGTGTATTCGTCTGAGAAAAAAACACCTTTCCCCGTCTCGTCCGAGATCTAATGCTGCCCTCCTGCCTACAGAAGTAAATCCCGAGAAGAGTTACCGGAGTCCCCCCTCTCGCTAACATACTTACTATTTTGAAAATGCCGTGTGATGGTTGCGATGCAAGCCCTGGCCGGGCTTAGCCGTGGTTTTCTCCCAGCCTGCTGCGAGGAGGCACCAGATAGGAGTTCTGTTCTCGTGGCGAAGTGTATAAGTCGCAGATAGATACACGTGATAGCTACACACATCCACTTGAGGCTGACGTCAGAACGCCAAGGGTTCCTATCACCAACAGACGATATCGATACGAGTCCGAGTTTCCACGTGGGAATTATGCATTAGACAGGTGTGGAGAGTAGGTTCTTGTCACAGCACTAAGGATGCGCCTCTGTTGCTAACTACCTAATTAACCCAGCCCCTCCGAGTTCACCGGTAAATTCTTCAATGATCCCCATGACGCCCCATCTGCCATCCCATCTCATGCCCTGCCCTGGCTCCGTGTTCCCTTAGCGTAACATTGTGGTGGTATCGGAAGGGCCGATTTCCAGACCGTTCTCAGCCTGTCCAGACACTCAATATGGCCAGGCACCTTGGACAAGACAGACCAATCGCTGTCCTGAGTTGCCGGTGTGCGTCTGGTCCAGCTTGACCGCGCATGCAGGCACCTATGCTGTGCCCCCCAACAAGAAAAATAAAAAATAAGAACGAGAAACCAGCTCCGCCCGAGCCGTACTAATAAGACTGAATGGGCGGAGTGTGACAATATGCATGGAAGATGCCGAAATGACCTGTAGATTCCCAACTGCATAAGTTGTCTCACAGTCCTAGAGAGGATGCGCGTCCCCGCTTCGTCCCTCCCGGGCGTAAAATGGCTAGCCGCAGCATTTCCAGATCACTGCATGTTTTGTGTTAGATCCTGCGGTACCCAAGATCTAGAGACCCTTGTCATCTTCTTTAGGTTACAGCGGTACCCGTACAAGTAACACAACTTGCTCACTTCGGGGCATCAAAGCCAAAACGAGCAGAGGCTGTCTCGTTTGGGCGGCCGTTGCGAGGTGGCCAACTGCAGGTGACTAGTTACGGTGGTCTAATCGCGGCTCTCCATGCCGTATTGGACTTAGAGGTACGTAGACCAGGGGCATACAGCTGAAGAGGCCTGTCTCTTGGAATAAGACGGGACACTTGTGATAAATGCGCTGCGTCCTAATAGACGGTCCTATCCCGAGGTAGGCGACGTTTGCGCTCCAGGCGCGAGAGAACGTNGGGGGAGGGATACTCGATTAGTCGAGCCGACACGCCCCCCAGTGTTCAAATCTTGAGGCTAAAGCACGTTGTTAGCACGAGAGAGATAATCCTCGGGGCCATACTGATCGCTTTGCACTACTCAACTCGGTAAACTGCACATTTGGTTGCATTATACAACGTAACGTTGGGGGCAGGGCGCCCCTTTTCTTTTTCTCTTTTTTGTTGTTTTCGTCTCATGTCGGACCGATGAGCCTGAACGAGGTTCGAGTGCGTAGTTGTATCATCATTACGTATCCAATTTAGTTCGCTGCACGATATTACATGTACTCGGGGTTTAAACCATCGAATGCATAGGGAGATACATTATCTAATTAGTCATGCTGCGCCCTCAAAACAGCGTCACACGACTTAGGCATACTCGTTTGCCCATAGTGCCGATCCCTTCCCTCAAGCCTAAGCGCCATCCTCTACCACTTTCTCTGTTACTTTCCCGTCGGCTTGGACAATGACCTTGTCGATCTTCTGGGAAGCTTTTACGGGATTCGGCTGATTGTAAACCCATTCCAGTTGCTCGAGTGTGCGGCCTTGAGATTCCACACTAAGATCAACGTCAGCCAAGAAGAACAAGATTAGGATGACCCTGATGGATATGGACTCACCCGAAGAAATACCAGGCGACAGTCTCGACTAGATCCCAACCGACAAAGACAAAGATATACTTGTAACCGATATTGTGAAGACCGATGGGGCCGGCAAATTGATTGATAAACCCAATAATGCTGACAAGGACGGCCGACGCCGCTAAACCCTTGGCTCGCATAGTTGTCTCCAATGCCTCAGCTGGAATGACACCCTGCAGAGGCGTGTAGCTGAAAGAAAAGACGACATTAAATAAAAAGTATGATGCTAAAGCACCCTTGGCATATGAGCCCTGGATGTTATCACCCTGGGCATCCAGCGCGGCAGATAGACCTGAGTTGAGAGCAAGGGCAACGGCGCAAGCTACGGACGTCAGCTAAATCTGTAATACGTAACACCGCAGGGTAAAAGACTCACCGAAGGTACCATATATCAATACTGGTCTTCGCCGCATCTTATCCGTCAGTGACACCGCAGTAAGCGCACCAACTGCAGACAAGACCGAATTGAGTAGGTTATACGCGAGCTGTTGTGAGACTGAATTGACTCCGATGTTTTTGAAGATAACAGTATTGAAATAGCCAAGCCCATTTCCCGAGAACTGTCCGAAGACGGAAATCATCAGAACTTGGGCAAATCGCCAACGACCATTATGTGTCAAGAAAATTGGCCGATCTAGCGTTTGTCAGTCATCCATGATCATAGTTAATGTTATGAAATGACTTACAGTCCCAGGGTCTCTTATCAATACCATCAAGTCGGATGTTCTCTTTCATTTCTTCGATCTCGAGACGCACCAGGCGGGAGTTTGGATCGCCATTTCCATGGTACTTGACAAGAAAATCGAGAGCTTCATCGGTCTTACCATTGGCTATAAGCCACCGGGGGCTTTCGGGGATAAACCAGATGGTGAACATAACAACGATGCAAGAGAAAGCTTGCAGAATCAGGGGAACTCTCCAAGCCCAGTCGCTTTTGATGTACTCGGTACCGAACACAATAGCGGCAGCAGGGATTGATCCCCCAAACCATCCGCAGTTGTAGAAACCTGGTATTCATCACGTCAGCCAGTCAATTCAATAGCGAATCTCCGAATTCTTACCGGTAGCACGGCCACGCCAGTGAGGGGGAGAAATTTCCATGGCATAGGCCGGAGCGCCCACCGTCATAGTCGCGATGCCAACACCAAGGATGAATCGCCCTACAACAAATTGCGGGATCGTCGAGCTGCTCGAAATAATAGCAGTGCCGACGATAATGACTAAACCACCGATAAACATTGTCTTACGGCGTCCAAGCTTGTCCGAAATAATAGCGGCGAAGGGCGCACCGACAATTGAGCCACTGTATCAAGACCCCGGTCAGTGGCCAGGTAGTTTTTCATCACTCTTCCCGTAGGAACTAACACTGTATACAGAGAGAACAACAAGGACACGGTTGGTCCAGTTGTGCCGCTATGGAAGACGTCCTGGAACTGGTCCATGGCGATGATGCCGGTGAGTAGAGACCCTAGGAGCAAGCACCGATTAGTATTTTGTCCCATTCAATTGGAATAGAGGGGCTAACCATCGTAACCGTTGGTGCAGGCGCAGAGAAAGGCCGTGAAAATGGATACTTGACGGATAAGGTCAGCATTCCTCCGAAATCATGGAGGGTGGAAGTGTCGTCGAACAGTACAGAACCCGCGATTCTTTACTCCACACATTGATCTTTGTCTCCTGAAGTGCAGCATAGAGCTCCGCCTAAAAGGTGTCGTGATTAACCCCAGGACCCAAAACGCGACGATGCCTCCCCAACCAGCAACTCACGAGGGCTACTAACATTAAACACCTCCTTGGCCTTCGCACCCTCGATATTCGCGGTTTTACCAAGCCCTTCACTCACGACAACGCCCACGGGTTCGATCGAGGTAACTGCCGCCACATGGTCTTGTTTCGGTTCGGCCATCCTGCCGACGCGCGATGCTGTATGACGATGCTCTCTTTCGGTGGGTTCAGAGTGGGTGTCACCAATTATCACCTGAACACTCGGAGATGTCCATCAATTACACCTCGATCTCAAAGCGGCCGTACGAGAGCTTTATAAAAGCCTATCTCAACCCCAAACTTCTCCAGACTTCCCCACTGCTGATGGCCCCGAAAGGGAAAGCGGACCGCTTTCCTCCACGTCTAGATGCGGGAAGGGCCACAAAGTTCGAAGCCAGTCCTCTTCCGTACACTGGGGTAGTGCAACCGTCTGCGGGCCATGAGTTCTAGACGAGGTCCTAGTGTAGCGTTCGACGAATCCTCGCCCCTCATGAGGAGACGATCGGCCGCCATCTACAACTACCTATCTGCTTAGTCGTTGATTCAAGAGCAAGTATCTCATATCAGCACATACTTGGACAAGGCTTGGCGGCTTACAATCCCCCGATATGCCAACAAGCCTCTCGAGGCATGCTTCTGGGGGTATGCCGCAGTGCTACTTGAGAACGCCACATTCGGCTTTGGAAGCCGTATTGCCGGCAGCCCTGCTGCTGACCAGGCCCCTAGTCCGTGATGAGATTCCTCAATTTATCTAAATCGCCTGCACGACACTAACGAAGCCCACCTACCTGGCTCCGACAGAACGGAAGTATTAGTCTAATATAGTAATATTCTAGGCAAGGGTTTCACGTGTCAAGTTACCAGCTGTCGCGATGTCACGCCAGTGCTCTAGTCTGGAATGCTCTATGGTCCTACCCATTCTCGCTTCCATCTTGAAGAAGCTATTCGATTGGTATAGTCAAACCACGTTACCCCAACATAGAAAGCACAACGTAGCATCGCAGGCGATGGTGTATCTTGAGCTTCCGAATGCAAGAAAGGCGACCGATGATCGGATTATAGCCTATCTCATAGATCTTATAGATGTGTAATGTATATAAAAGGCACGAGTTCCAAATACCTTAAGCGCCTCCCCACCCCCGGTTTCTGACCCTTTTTCCACCAATCTCTCCCATAACGACCAGCAAAGATGGCCACCCCCTACCACCAACACTGGAATTGGCCACCCCCCTTAGCCCTGATTTCAGCTTCTCCAGCGCCGTGCACTCAGGCACAGCTAACGCGGCGAGTAATATAAATATAGATAGCGACTACTTGGCTAATTAATTGGAGGTTTACACCTGCATGACAGGCTATCGGTACTACCGGCCCGCCTGGAGGTCATAGCTTGATGAAACCGCAAAGGCTAGGCAGCTTTATGGGATGGTGTATCGTTCGAACGACCCCCGTTCTTGCTGGTCCATGAAAGTCTCGCATGCCAGGAGTTGTTCCTACGGGGAAGTAGAGATACAGTTGTTGCGCTATTCGTAACAGTAGTGCGCAATCATGACAGGTTCTGAGGGTTTCCGGCCATGCTGACCGTCGTATGCAGCAGGCACAACCTCCCTGAATATTCATAATCATCGGATCTCGCGGGATATTGTCCGTCCCAATCGGGAGACTAACCAACAAGTAATTAGGTAATGCAGGTCTCGCGAGGATAAGCTGGATAAGCTTAGTCTTAAGACGTCGTCTCCTTCGTAGCCATCCTCACAACGCTAGAAAGCTTAAACTGTGCAATGCCTACCAATGGGAGGGAAAACCCAACACACTCGAATGGGTTCATATGCTTACCTGACTGTACTCATAAGCATTAGCGACCAAGTAACCCCGACAGGTTAACAAGTACCGCCAAAGGAAATGAATAGACGGTTTGTAATACCAAAATACTTCATTGCTTAAAATGCTTCCTATCGATTCATTCACATTTCAATCTACCAAGTAGCGCCGTCATCTCCTCGTTCGATAGCTATGTACGGCCTGTCCCTAATTCACGGGCTCGGCGACGTCTAAAATGTACCGCAAGCACAACACGTACACACCGGAGATGATTAGAAATTAGATCTTAGCACCCCCTGATCGATGACCGGGTTCCATCTGCGATGATCCGGAGCGGTCTTACATAAGTATAAAAGCTGGGGAAGAGGTAAGACTCACAACCAGCCACCAAATAATAAAGCTCTATGCAAACAATTAATAAATAGCTTTATATAAAATGTTTCCTCAGCGGCGTGGCCTGGGTCATTTTTCAATCGCTGAATCGCTTCCTTATCTGAATTCAATGTGTTAAGGAGTTCTCGTATATGAACAGTACCTACACTCTGTATCATATTCAAAAAAAAATCTTCTAAAGGTTCACCTAGATAAGTCCCAAAATAAGAAAGCCAGAAGCCCATCTCTCACCGCAGGATACAATATGCCCCCCGAAGGCAACCGATTATGCTAGGTAGCTCGCTGGGGGTAATATGTAAACGAAATAGCCTCTGTCACAGGCACCCGGGCCAAGGCTACACAAGTTCTTCAGCTTCGGTTCAGACACTCAGCCCTTCCGTCGAATAAATGAGACATCTATACAATGTCTCGGAAGGCGCTGAATTATAGAGGCAACTGGAAGCGAGGGGCTAGGTCATGGGCAGTCGGATTATGCGCAGTAAATAAGCTATAAAATTTTACCTGGGCTATAGGAGGGTAAGCAATCATTAATAGGATCCTCGATATTATACCTGGAAGATTATCATTGAATTGAATAAGCTCCCAGACCCATGGACATGGTAACCTCTCGTCGTAGCGCCCGTGCATTCCCCCTAGCACTCAAATGCATACACTCAATAGTGCTAAGCATTTATTTCAACCTGTCACTAGAGATTTATTTACATGGTCTCTAATAAATGGAAGCTTATGATATCTCAAAACTTCAGTTGTGGCCCCTCTAAAAATAGCTACCTACATTACTAGGTGCTAAGATGAAGTAATTTGCGCACCTTTCTGGTCTTTCTATGGGTTGGTTCAATATAAAATTCAGTTTAGCTATACGAATAGTTGACAGAGTATGCCTACTATGCTAGGAAAGTAACTTCATGAATGCTGAAACGTGACGGATGTGAGGAGACGTCTCATTCGAAGACGATCAAAATTAGGTCCTCAAATAGCGAATGCCGCCTACCAGTGTTCTGGCCCAAGATGTGAGGCGTACGCTCTAGATTTCTCCGATAAAAATAAACTTTGAAAAATTGACGTCCCTTTCAACGTTTTAGAGTTACTTTTTTCCGCATGTATAATTCAAGGTAAACCCCCTCTTCTCTTCCCTAGCTACCGCATTATTCGTCTATCCTTGCTCTGAGAACTACCTTTAGGGCACATTGATCAAAACCGCCTACTGGCTAGATGACACACTTACTAGGCTCACTAGGCATTTCAAGTTGATAAATAAGTGCCTTAAGTATACTTTTGCAGGTTTCTATACGTGACTAGTTGAGATATGTAGTTCCATTCGAATATTGGATACATCATCTATAATAACAAACATAGGTAACCCAAATACTGCGGCTTATGCTATTGTCAAGGTACTAGTATATAAGTTGTAGACAGTCAGGTTCGCTCGACCTGATAACGTTCTGTCTTTTGATAGTGTCGTGGTTAGCGCTGCACTTTTGTTCCCTGACAGCTATAGATCCAAAGCAGTAGGCGTTAATGAAATATCACTTGCCGTGTGTGTATTCTAGCATTAGCTATCTCGGACTAAGCGAAACGATAAGCTAGAAAATGCACTTTTCTAAACCTTCTATGATGCGCTTGTCCACTACATGAGCGCTACAGAAACTCAAGCCTCATGTCAAAGTACAGTTCATAGTCTGAGTTCACCTTAAGCTTAACCGATCCCCTATTCTGCAGAATGGACAAGGGACAAGGACCAACCATCCATTGGGTTTAGGTCTAGGCAAACCGTAATTCATGGATCGAGCTTTAAGAGGATGAGTTGAGGGACGTACAGGTTCTCGAAAGATGAGTCGCGAAGCCTATAAGAATAGTAGAATGCGCAGGCGTACCCCCATGACCTTCCATATGGGACAAAGCACCTAATCTGTTCACCATCTGAGTCTACCAGCGGCTTCATCGAGTACCCATACCGTGGCTATGCCGAACTTCCTCTCTCTCGTAGGGCTCTCGCTCCTCGCCGCCCTGCCTCAGGCATACGCAGGGAACCTCATCGCCCGAAACGCGTGCCCCTTCCCGATCTGGTGCG
>JAPUUL010000309.1:0-20977 GCA_029590625.1 Lasiodiplodia mahajangana
TTGCTGTTGTTGCCCAACCAGCTCGGCGCTGCTGTGTTTCATGTCCATGTCGGCCATCATGACGGCGAGTGAGGGGAGATGCAGCAGGCAGGTAGTTGGGTCACCGAACGAGTCACAACCAAAATATCGAGCTTGGATTCAAATATGGAAACGGGTTCCACGACCTATGTCGCATCGTAATTGGGAAGAGTGGGTGCGGAGAGAGACCAATAGGTCATAGTTCTTTGTGCATCGGGAATGCTGTGACCGAAGGTAAGGAGTTGGCTGCTGGTTGGCTAGCTGGCTGGCTGGCTATTCGTCGAGGGTTATTCGTCGAGGTCGAGGGAATGCGTGCGAGCCGCGTGCCTTGAAGCGAGGAGTGGAAAAGTGACGGGGAATCCGATATGCAGACGGCGAAGGCGGCGGTATCGAGCGGTTGATGTGAACAAATGCGACAGGCAACAAGCGACGGTATGTCAACTGAACTCCTGTGGTGCATATAGTGTACCTTACATGTTGCCCAACAGAGGAAACCTACCTAGTGCCACCGGGGTGCGCGGAAGCCTCTGCGCCTACCAGCGGTACTGTATAGTAAGTAAATCTCCGCTGAGCTGGGGTGATGTGGTGGGTTACAAGTGCCTGGAACAAGCCACTCTAGCGCTTCGATAGGTAAGCGGCGGGGGTTGAGAGGGACCCGAGAACATACCTCCTGTAGATTGAGTTTCTACCTAAGTATGTTACGCACGGTTAAGCCAACATGCCTCTCCTCAGCAAGTGGCTTTCAACCAACGAGTATTTTTTTTTAAATCAAAAATTTTTTTCAAAAAAATCATTAAGGCTTCGTTGAGATTCTTATAGCGATGAAATTAAAAGCATTTAAGAATAAGATCGAGTACCGTCTCCGGAAGCATCCGTACTTGCCGCACTGAGGGGCCTCTTCTCCCACAACCCTGCGAATTCACATGCTTTTTCTGTTACCTACTTGTCTGCCTACCATCCTAGATACTTGTTGGATACTGGATACGGCTCTAAAATCCGTGGCAGGCTAACCAAAGGCCTAGTTCTCTGACCACCATCTATCCAGTAGCAGCTTATACTAACGACTCAAGTTCAAGACCTAATCGAACTAGGCAAGGTCTCCCGCTTCGTCTATGCATACATACGCCATACCTATTCCGCTTATTGTAACATGGTTTAAACAGCAAATATGTCTACCTACAAGTACCTACACTAGAGTAACCACTGCACCCGCCTCTTACACATCTACATCTATGTAGCTCGCATCCTTAACTGTTTACGGTTTAGATACTCCCGTCTTGTGCCTGAAGTGTCTGGGGAAATAGTGTTACGGTCCTGGGATTCCGGCGTCAAACCTGACCACCAACTCTTCAGTTAGCGTCACTGCTCTTGGAGCTCTGTAGACTTACCGAGGCATTTGCTGAAATAGGCAATGTTAGTCTCGTATCCATTGTAGTAGACTAATCCAATTAGACGGAGCCAATTTGTATACGTACATTCGCGACTATATCGATTGGACGCTCTGGAGATAAATAAGGAGTTCATTTGATATGCCTATTTAAATGCTAGAGATGACTACTTAGAATAAGGTAGAGCTTCATAGGTTTAAATGCGTCAAGTGTAATTAACCGAAAAATAAGAGTGTAGNTTTTTTTGTCTCTGCCTCGATGTGGTTATGCCACTACCACACAGCTGTGAAGGCGTATTATTAGTGAGGAGGGAGGTTGTGAAAGTACCGAATCAATTTCTTCTTTCCTTTTTGGCAGCGTGCTTAAGGTAAACAGGATTCCGCTCGGATTATCGCATCACTTTAACTAGGACGAATTTGAGGAAGAGAGAAAAGCAGTCTATATCCCGTCTCTAAGATTTTTGATCGAGTTTTTCAGCATGATAAACTTAGCTAAACCTATGAATGGATTTTAGTAGTTAAAGAGGCCAGGTGTGTGCCTAGGCTAGACAGGACCATGGAAAGAGGAATGAGTCAGTTATAACTTTGAATTCTAATGGGTTGTGGAGTGCCTGATATATTTCGCAACGATTTAAACTCCCGACAATTAAATATATATTCATGGCTTATAAGTTATTATTTATTGCTTATAATTACTCCCGATATTTCTAGTTGTTATGCTATGACGTTCGAGAAAAGCCATTATTGGTGCCGTTTTCCCGAGTTGTTAGTTGACTTGCCAATACTTGTATTGAACTTTCACCAGGCTTCCTAGGAATTCTTTAACCGGCCTACGTTACGGTTCCCATACAAGTAACTCCGAGCAGCCGAGGACCCATCCTTAACAGCGACCTACTTTTGCTAGTAGTGCTGTGGTGTAGTGTTGTAGTTCTTTTCTATGATAGTGCAGTTAAGTTCGTGGGGTGAGTCATTAGGGCATAAGTTCGCAGTTGAGATTTTAACTGCGAGAGCAATCATGGGACTGGGTGGGTAAACATCTCAGGTCTACGTGGCCGTCCATTAAATCAAGCAACTTTAGAAAGAATATTAGATCGTTTATTACTTCTAATCCCGGTTTCCTGCTACGCATTTCCATACCAATGCCTAGTGTGATACTAATTACTTCTTTATGAAGTACAGGTTTTATTATTCAGACCTTTCCCCTAGCTTTGCGACCGTGGTAACAAAAGGCTCATAAAGAAAATTTCAAGGATAAAGGGCATTTGTTAGATTTGACTGAAGTCACGGCCGTATGATAATGCCTGACTAGATGGTTGCCACATGGCTCTGGAACTCCTATGGCTTAATTTAGTCTAATAAATAGGGGGAATGGGTCCTAAAATGCGCTTTTGCGTAACACTAAGCTGACGTAAAACTGCCTGGTTTTTATGAGTGATCGTCGAGAATCTAGGAGTAGAGAAAATAGTATGAGCAGCTTGGGTTTTCAATTATTTTTAGTTTGCTAACAATAATCCCTTTGACTGCTGTTACATCACATAACCCACTTGGTCATATGACTAAGGTCATCCTGTACCATAGATAGCTATTTCTCCTGGCTCCCTAGGGCACCCATTTTCTTAGATTCTTCAGTCACTAAAGAAATACCACTATCCAGGTCCTGATCTCATTCACGCCAGCATAGTGATATATAGCGCTATTGCGCCCTACGCATTTCCTTCTTGTTATGTGTTAGCCCTTATAACTGCGTAGTGGGATCTACGGCCGGAAAATTCAAATTCTAAAATACAAAGGTCTAGAAAACCCAACATGAAATTGGGAAACCCACATTTTAGAGTGGCCACGTAACCTAGCAAACAACCTACTAGATCACCTATATTCTCAGCAGAATCAACAATAGGGCTGTGGGTGCACATATTACTGGCAGACCACCAAGGCGTCCGGTTGCAAGGAGACGCCTCCACACAGCAAGCGAACCAAATTCATATTAAGACCGGTGCAGCAAAGCCCCCCCCCCCCAGGTGGCATATATGACAATACTACAAAGATTTCTAGGTCTTTAATTACTATCACCGAGGGCGGGAAGGAATGCAGCCATGCTCTCAGGAGGGCTTAGATTTAATGGCATCTGAGTTGTTTGGCTATGAAATTCTCACGTCACATTAGTTTACACTGATTTCGACGGCTTAGTTAGAGATGACAACACACTCGTTTCTAGAGCTTAAATACATATAAAATGATGTTGCGCCATCTAGCCAATTGTTCCTGATTTATATCGCTATGAAGTCTCTTTTCCTAAACGAACGATCAGACGTGCCTTCGCCAGAGGTATTAGGCAAGTCCTTCTTAGTCGAAAGACTAGATGAATTCTTGTCAGAGGAACGATCAGGCAAGTCTTTTGTAATAGGAAGACTAGGCTATTCCTGGACGAGATATCTCGAAGCTGATATGTGATTAGCACCGTGTCTCATCTTTAGGACATAAACATACCAGAACGGGCTATGTCTTCAGCTACATCAGCCGCCGAACCGTAAAAACCGTCACGTTTCCAACACTTGGCAATCACATCTCCAAGCGGAACTTCGCTCACATTAGGATACTTTCCCTCATCTAGAAGTCTTAAGACCTCGAGCTCCTGCTCATGTTGTTTGCAAGACTCGCGATACCGCTCCGTTAGTGTCATCCCATACTTTTGATTCCTTAGTTTCTCTTGAAAAGGTGAACTGCCCGTTACGATCTCGTAAATAGTAGATCCGAGGGTGTGTATTTCAGCGCGAATAGTTGGTAGGCGGTATTCTTCCTTTTCGGGATGCCGAAAACCTACTTCGGCAACAACGGGAGATTTGTTGTCGTCAATAGAGCTGCCACCAAAATCGCAAAGAAGGATATTGCGCGCTGAATCGATTAGTAGATTCTTTCCAGCAAGATCGGCGTGGCGGATATTATGCTGGTGAACATAATGGAGAACTCGGGCAAGGTCTTGACACCACTTGATCCTCTCTTCAAGCGTGGCCTCGCCTCCCTCTTCGTAGTATTCTCGGAGACATCCAGGCTCTGCTCGTTCAAGATAAATCCCCCATTCATCCATTCCTATTACCTTAGCTAGGTTTGGATGCTTGCCGAGGCGACAATACGCGCGCTTTTCAATCTCGATAGCTTCCGCATGCTCTTCAAATGGTAACGGTGCTTTAAGCACTACGCCTGGGCGGTCTTCGATTTCGCAGAGGACGGAGTAACCCCCATGGAAAATCACTGTTGTGTTCTCTGGCCTCTTTATAAGGCCTGTCCGTATATTCTCTTTATCCATGTGGGATGGCGGAGTGTAGGGGGTCGGATGAAAGGTTAGAGGAATTATACGTTTCGCTAGTTGGCCGGGGGCACGGCTCCATGTAATAGCTCTTAGTCAACCGAGAACAGTGTTAACGGGTAGGTAACACAAGGAGGAAGGAGGTCTTACAAATGAGCTCCTGGTAGATTTCCAGTGGGTTTTATGGTGGGCTTGTAGTGAACTTGTGGTGTATTTCGTGGCCGGGTGTAGCGTGTCAAAGTTGTAAACGAAACTAGAAAACCATTTTTAAATTGATTTAGATATGTGATTAGGCTTAGCTAATAAGGGCCGCAAGGGCTAAACGAGTAGGTCTTCATAGCCAACCAATCGATATTATCTCTAATACTAATAAGCCGATTGACCGCACCGTCACCAAGCCTAGCTGCCTTCCTATCACCATCTGAAACAATGCTTCCGTACCGGACAGTCGCCTCACGCATCGCGACATTCCCACCTACTTTGAATCACGACAATCTATCCCTAAGGCAGCGTGCCACCTGTGGCTAAGTATACTCCCAAAGATGACTTTTGGACGAAGTTATTGTGTGCCATGTGCGTTAAGGCAGCCGGTAGCTGGTCAGGGAGTAACGTAGTATACCGCCAGGACTTCGTTCGACTTAGTAAGGCCCCAAAATTGGGCCCCTCTCGTACCGAAGTTGGCCTCCCGTCTATAAAAGCAAGCCCTTCTAATGACATATGATGCTGTCTCGCTCGTCTCATCGAGAATGGACCCCCAGAGCTGTAACCAAGGCTCATCGTTGTCTAGGTTAGCTGAAGAATTAATTCTCGATAGTCAAGAGAATCTTGTTTATATTTTCCGGCGAGCAGAGGAAGCTTTATGTGATTTGGAGCCTGCTCGGAACGTTTTAGCGTTTCCACAAAGCTATACCGCCGTCTCTAAAGATCGCAGAACTCCGTACCTCTGTGATCAAAACTGTATTCGCAATATTCGGACCAACTGAGACCTTCTTAGTTGTAGAGAGATTATCGTCGAAATGAGGAACAGGTCTACTTAGGTACAGTGTAGTGAGGTGGTACCTCTAGAAGTAATCTAGCTACGAATGTCAAAGCAGAAAATTTGGGGCTTGGTTTTCAGCTACTTCTAGATACAGTTGAAATAATCCCGCTAGGTATAAGATGCGAGAGGCATTAGAGATACCGGTTCCCAAGCCTTGTAGAAGACGGTCCTATGCCTCTCTCTATCACCAAGGGTGATCTTTCCTATACTGCACTCCTTGGATAACCATTGTCGCGCTACCCTGCCCATCTAACGATGAAGTGGAACTAAAACTGTCGGCATTACCCCACTCGCCATAATAACTCAGCTTCGACGCTGCTATCGATCGCCTGTGCCATGGATCCGTTCTCGTTTGCGGCGGCGGTGGCAAACCTGCTAGGCGTGACAATCCAGGTTACCGGATTGCTCTATGGGAACTGGGAATATCCCACCCTGGTGTCGGCTGAGCGCCTAATATACGAGCTCTCGCAGCTCCGCAATGCCCTACAGTCTCTTGAAGCGACGGCCTTGTCCATAACGGATGCGGTCAACCCGCCTCCACACGACCTACTTATCTGTCTCGAAGGCGTCAAAACCCGCCTCACCTCGCTTAGGTCGAAACTTGTCAGACAGGGCCCTGAGAATGTGGACAGTTCCCAAGACTTGTCACCACCGCCATGGCGCTCATTCAACGCGCCGATGCCCTCGCAATACAGCAGGCAACTTCTATCACCCGTAGAAGCCACCAATGACATACAAAGTCTCCAAGCATGCCTTTCCAACCTAGATAACAGGTGCGTCCTGCATAAGCCGTGTATCCGAGCCGTGTGTTCTAACGATAGCGAAGCATCGCGAAGTCAGTCTTCGCCCCGACCGAAGAGATCTTCCCAAAGCGTGTAGCGGACCCGAACGGACCTTTGTGAAAAGACCGCGCCGAGGATTTCGGATTCCACGAATCCGCCCGTAAATCTCGGCTCAATGGAACCGGTCGGTGGTTCGTACGCAGCCCCAAGTTTCAGAATTGGCTTGTTTTAGAACATGCTTCCAACACTCTCTTCTGCTCTGGGGCTCCTGGCTCAGGAAAGACTATCCTAACGTTAGTTTCTATCAGTTCCCGAAAATCCTCTCTCTCTCTCTCACTTGAGTTGTGGCTAATGTCATTCGACGTGTAGGTCCTTGGCTATCGACTCGGTTCAAGAATGGCAGAAGGACAATAGATCTCTTAATGTTGGCCTCGCCTATTTTTATTTTAGCTACAAAACCCCCACCCCACTACGAAATGCCGCGCTAGCATTATTAGAACAGCTAAATTTGCAACTCCCATCACCAGACGAAGACGTTGAAGAGCTTGAACGTTTAGCTGCCGATGAGAAGTACATTGCCTTTCCCGACATTGTCTCAGCTGTTATAGCTGTGTCCTAAAGATTTCAGCGGGCATACATCGTGATAGATGCCTTAGACGAATGCTCTCCTAGCTACTAAAAGGATCTGTTGTATATTCTTACCCTGGTCAAGAACTCGCCGGTTCGGTTGTTCTTGTGTTCAAGACCACAGCAAACATTTGATATCATCCAGGACAGTCCAACGATGCATGCCGCCCCATCACAGGATGATATAGAAATTTACGCCCGGTATAGGCTGCAAGACTTGCCTGCCTATTAGGATAGTTTGCGTGACTCGATAATTGAGACTCTTCTAAAGACGGGACAAATGTGTCACAGTCTACCTATCTAGGTTTTGTTCGGTTTAGCTTATATAGGGCCCCTTAAGGCCCGTGCAGTCCTCTCTTCGGTTTAGTTCCGTGATAAATGCGTCAGATGTGAGTCCACTTCTTGCATCTCCAGGCACCTAAGTAATAAAAGCCCCGGCTCACCTGCTCCTTCGTTTCCTTGTAGGTTTCTGCCTGTTGTTTTGCAACTCAATAAGGTTCTGGCTCAAGTGACTGATAAAGCGACTGCAGAAGAGATTGGGCAGGAGCTCAAGGTTCCGGTAAATCTCCGTACGGCCTACGAAGATATTCTTGAGCGGATCTTTAAGCAGGAACACGGCAAGGTAGAAATAGCGACAAGAACATTGACCTGGCTTTATTAATCTCAAAGGCCGCTTGAGAAATCCGAACTAATCGAGGTCCACCGTCATGCTACTACAAAAATTGAAGTCGACGTGCCCTTGATTATCGGATCATGCATGGGGCTTGTGCAATCGGAGCCCAAAATCGCGTTCACGCATTTCTTAGTCAAAGAGTTTCTCGAAGAGAGGGATCTTTTCGCTGAAGAAGAGCTAGCATCTCGGAGTATTTCCTATGAACCAACTGGGCGTGTGAAAACTCGCAAACTATGTGGGTAACTTGCCTGAACCATGCGGCTCGTCGTCATGTCCATAACGGAGTCGCCAACTTTCGCTACCAGTAGCCGGCAGTGAGGATTTAATTCAGTGATGACTTTCGCCATCTGCGTGCCGTGGGAGTGATGAGACAACCACCATGGGCTCTCCCCAGATTCGGATGGCAAGAAAGAGGCGCCATGAGCCTGGTAACATTGAATAGAGTCGGGATCGACCCCTGTGTCGATGACGGCCACATTGACAATAGGCGATAGACTGCCCTTCCCATGAGCATTCTATAGTTCCATTCCGTTTTCGTCAAGGAAGCTCGGGATTAGACACTCGATTTGAACTAAACTATAAGCCTCGATAAATGCTTCCAAATGTGTTACGTCAACCGCCGTACTGTACTTTTGTTAGACGTTAAGCGACATTGGGAGGCAAGAGGTTTTGTTTTATATATTTACTTCTTTTTCACCATCGCAACCTCCTCATGCCGTGTGATCAGGAAACCCCATAGCTTCATGAAAAACTTGACAGCAAACCCTACGTGTTTTGAAGGTATTTGTCCCGCCAGTCTCTTCCGCGAATCCTTCTCGTATTCTTGGCAATTTTTTTTCGTATTCCGAGCTGTATGACGAACCGATGAGGTCCTAGGTCGTTGTTAATTTCTTCCTATGGTTCTGGATGATGGCGGCTCTGTTAGGTGACTAACTGTCAAAATGAAGATCTCCACGTTCCTCAGCTACATGAGAACACAAACATCAGTCTAAGCCTTTTTCAAGCCACTGTAGGCCTCGGTGTTACCATTTTGAATTCACTTAGCTCCTCATATCCCTCTCCGGAAATCCGGTAACTCAAATTCTCCCAGTTACTCACGTACAGGGTAAGCTTCTTCAATCTAGGACATGCTTTTTTGAAAGGCTTTGCAGAGATATCCACTCTCATCAAGTTAAGGACTTCGATATCAAAACTCTGTAGGCAACTGCCAATAACTTCCTCTGTATGCGGTAGATACAGGGAATCGCGTGCACGAAGCTCGTAGATGCCAGACACACCCTTGACTTTTCAGAGCCAGTTTAAGACATGTCGCTCGGGAACGTCTTTCGTTTCGATGTCAGATCGGGGAAAAGCGGGTACCGAGATATCAACATAGCGTAATTCAGTCTCGAACTCAACCGCTAGTAATGGCCCCTTTTTCTGTTTTGTTAGCTCCATGCCGCCTTGGAGCCGCTCGATCATCCACAGAAAGGATTCAATGGACTTGCTAGGGTGCCGAAATCCCCCAAGATCGAGGCTGAGCTCCTTCCCTGCCTCTCAGTTTATTAGGTTCTCGTTCCAATACTAGTAACAGCGACAACTCACGCTTATCTAAGAGAGCTGTCGGTTACAGCATCCTAAAGATGATACCAGATAATGCGATTCCCAAATCATAATTACTTACCTTCTGGATCAGCCAGGAGTGCTCGGATCTGGTGGATTGGAAGGACGCGCCCAGACTCATTTGTCGTACTTACGCCGCCATTGACTCCTCGGATAATGTACGGTAGAATGATAGAGCGGATGCGCTCTCTCTTCCCCTCGTCTAATTTACTTTTGACATCCCCCTGCTGCAATGAATACAATGGTGGCCCCTTATCATCATTCTCCATCGCGAGATCCGGATATCGATCAAGTAGAACCTTTACCATCGCTTCGTTTCCGTCGCGCACAGTATAGTCGAGCAGCCTAGATTTGACGAATAGGTCTCCTCTCGTCCCCATGATCACACTGAGAATGCTATCCAGGTTGAATCTAATGCAATACTTGACTAGGTCGATAATGACACAGTCTGGCCGAGACTCGACCAGTGTACTCAATATGTCGTATTTCTGATGCCCCATAGCATATAGTACGGCCGACTCATCTATCGTCAAGCTGGGGAAGGCATCGAGAACATCTCGGAGCATTTATAGTTTCCCACCCTTGATAATCATCCGCANGGGGGGAGTCGCCATAAAGGGTATTTGCGATCATGAGTCTCTCTGAGACGGTATTCTTGAGGTCGAGGATAGCCCGGAGAAGGGTCTCCGAGCTAAACTTCACTGCACATTGGGGAAGATTTAAGCCCCTATCAGATGTCATTGGCAACTCTATTGTCGCCACATGATGATCCAATCGTAGAATGCGCTCCGCGAAGGCGTCGGGCTGGAATTTGAATGTGTTCCCGACATCTTCCCGCTCTTCTTCCTCTTCCGGCGAATCTAGCTGCTCGGGATCTGACTCGCGCGCCGTGAAGCTGTTTCGAATAAGTAAGAATTTGTCGACCGGTGTCCCCAAACCAAGAAGAAGGTCGAGAACATCTTGACGCTCCGGATCCTGCCACAACTGTTCAATAATCTGGAGCATAAAACGCTGAGGGGCCGATTGCAACTCGCTCAGCGCGTCCTTGAGCCCGAGGCTTCCCCTCAGTTCCAGTATGTCTTTAATATTTTTACAACTTACCGGTTGATCCTGAGCCATAGTGAATATAAATATAAGTTCCCTGTCCGGAAGCTACCTCCTAGAATAGGTGCTTTGAGAATAAGGCTATGAAGCTGTTTAAGAAATGCAACGTCACGTGTATCTTGCCGTTAGCCGCAATTGCATAATCAAACAGCGCCGCCATTGCTACCCTTCTATGACTTAGGCAACAACCGAGCCGTCTCACATCTTCAGTGTTATCGATAGGTACAAGCCTACGCTCCGCGCTCAGATGGTTGCGTACCACTAACCACTGAAAGAAACCGTTGACATAACCCTTAGGGCTAATCAGCTTCATCACCGAACATCGAAAAGATACGTCCCTCAAAATGCGCTCTCAGGATGACTTTGCCCGAGGATTCACCACCGATATTTTCTAAGCCTCCCTAGATGGGGGGATCATCCGCGAAAGAAACAAACCCCCTTAACGAGGTCCAGCGCGGTGTCATAACCGACCGCGGGTTGACCAGCCCCTAAGTTGTGCCTGTAAATCTAGATGTAGAAGTTCTTGATAATGGAGATATTTCCTAGATACTCCCGCTGCTGCTAATGAGACTATATGATTTTCTCGAGCTGTTGTCCGAGTCCAGGCAAAAACATGACCAGTATACCACGTCTACACATATTATAAAATGTCAAGCTGGCTGAACATTTTAGGTTGTCCACGGCATCATCCCACTATGGCTATCGGGGCTTCGGACAAGATATTTGAGATAGAAACAGATACCTCTAACTAGCCGTCGACCTACGGCTACTCAACACTTCAATTATTAATCAATATTAAGAACATTCAAATTGGCTACTCAACGAAGATTTATTTATACCACAGCGTTAAAATGAACACGGTAGATCACCATCTGATGACTCTGATTTGCAAATTCAAAATGTTCATGTATTCGATAATTTATTTCATTAAGATCTCTATAGTATCGTTTTTGTCTACGTCTCTAAAATTTCTCCATTAGTCGCCTTCAGCGGCGTTTCCTCTTTTAGTGATCCATTGACCTTGGGCGCATGCTTATGCACGCTCTCTACCTCAACTCCAGTGACGAAGGCCGCACTAACGCCTTCTAATGCCGCCACAAACACGCATAGCAGACTGGCTATGGCGAAATGGCTAATTGTCGACCCTATTTCTAGCCAGGAGCCCTCATCCTTAACAACCCAGAAGAAGTAGAGGGTGAGAATATCGCTCAAGGACATGCCCAGCATGAATAGTGCTGATGGCGCGACACCTATACGCTTATTGAGGATGCCCAAATTTGCGGAAATGAGTACGAAGGGAATCATCAGCTTCAAGACGAGGAGTGCACCCTGAGAGAAGGGGTCGAATATTGGAAGGAGCCGACAAACGCTCTCTAGGCTGAAGGATGAAACTGACGCAACATTGCCGGTGCTGAAGAAGGCAGACTGAAGAAGCACAAAGAAGAATAGTGCCACGCGCGCATCCGAGAGGGATAATGGTCGAAATTGAGAAGTGACTGCCTCAACGGCTGCCTCAGCAGTCGACTTCGGGCTTTCATTCTTTTCCTGACTTGACTGTAGAAACACGTAACCATGATGTTCTAATCGAACCCAAGTTACCAGGGTCAGTGAAAAAGTGAAGTAGAAAAGTCCCTCATACGAGATAGTGAGAATGACGAATGTTGGTGCGCATGTTAGGAAGATAACCAGAAGCCTATGAAGATAATGGTTATTAGGTTGGAGCCGGTGAGCCAGGGGCATCAGGAGCGATATGACTAGAACAAGCCAACCGACTATTTGATTGCCTAGAGGTAGGCCTTGTTTGGCCTGCAGCGACAGTGCGCTAGATCGAGTCACGATCATGGCGAGGATGATAAGCCCCGTCTATCCTGACATTAGAAAAAAATCTTTACATGATGCCAGACTTGGACCACTTACTTGTACTCCAATAAGGGCCCTTGAAATATGATTCGGCTTCTGCTGCAACTGAGGCTTGATCGAGCCGGAAAAATCTGCAAGCAGTTTATCTTCAAATACGAGGTAAATTATACCGACGGCCACCATCAGGGAACCACCAAGCATGCTGCTAATTGTCAGGTACTAATGATAAGAAAGCAGGCCAGATTATAACTTACATTAACTGTATATCTTCGACCTTGTTTGCGGGGAGCAAGGTGAAGGTGCTCATTAAGAGGCAGGATGTAAACCACGTGGTAGCTAAGACGAGATGCTTCTGGAGAAAGGAAGCACCGAAACCTATGGGGAACAATGAAGCCACAATGAAAAGAGCAGTGAAAATTTCACGATGGATGTATCCTAGAGCCTGACGACAGGAGTTAAGATCATGTATTGGCGGAAATTGAAGGAGAGAAAACATACCAGTGACTCAATAATGCCCACGTACATGACGAAGTTCAAGATGAATGATAGGACTCGAGTTCCCGACTCAATGTGTCCTAACAAGACCTTCCTTCCTCTCACTAGGCTTTCCCGACGCGCGTAGACCTCCTCCCAGAACACAACGGGGAAAAACGCATACGCATAATACGTGGGGGGAGACTCTGAGATAAAGAAGGATGCATATAGTACGATGAGGATGGATGAAAAAAAACTGGTCGCGCTGATTGTTCGTGAAGGCTGTGCCGTGCCCTGCAAGACATGTAAATCGATAACGGTAGTCATCGCGAAAGCTATCCAGCCTAGATACCCAATTGTAATAAGAGCCCTAAGGAAAAGCCAGTCGTACGTCTGTAGATAGCGCATTCCCTCCAAGCCGAGCTTCATTAGGGCGGCGCTCTCTTCAATTGCTTCCTCAAAACGTCCCAAATCAATCAAGTCTCTGATTGATGAAAGTCGGGTATCGGGAAGCCTGCCTCCATCTCCGCTCAAGGGCTCGTATGGTTGGTATCGCAACTGTTTCGCTTTCTTATTCACTTCCTTCACCCGATACATCTCTAGAATTTCTTGGGCGTTTACAAACGATGCCTCGGCCTTCCCCTTGGTGTCCGCTGACAGATAGGACAATGGTAGCTCACCCACAGAATTCGCTGGAAATTCAAGACCGACCAAGTAAGCCATAAGGGCAGCGACATCGGCTTGCTGTGTGTCGTGCCTTTGGATTTGGGTGAGGCCCCAGTCTGCGGAGTATTCGTCATGTCCAGGTGCTGCGCCATCTGGGTATACCACAGGCTTAGCGACGCCAGATCCCCAGGCTATAAGTGGCGTTCGAGTATTATCTGGGTGCCCATCTCCATGGCTACCCCAATCACTCATGCCGTGGTCGGCCGTAAAGACGAAAGCGGTTCTGTCGTCGGCGTAGAACTTTTGAATTGTGTTCGTTATTTCCTTAACTCCCTCATCTACGACCTTGATGTTGTTTAGATACTCCTTTGAGTAAGGTCGGTATGAGTGTCCAGTCGTATCCAGCCCCAAGAGGTGAAGAAAGAACACTACTTTATCTTGTCTGAGGGCGTCGTTCAGGGTCCTATTTTTCTCTGCGGCTGCGAAAAGCTCCTTCACATGATCGAAGACCCAGAGATCGAGATGAAGGGCATCCTGTGAGAAGTCCTCGAAGTCTGCATCATAGCAGAAGGCATCTATCCTACCTGGCGTAGCGCCGTGCTCAAACATAGGCAGAATGTCGGGGCTCCCCCAGCTCCATGTATGTCTACTCCGATTGAAAACACTGTCGAAGTTGACCGGGTTAAGCTTCCAGCCTGTCGCAACCGCCGACACATCCTCATACAGGCCCGCTATCAGAGCAACGTGTCCTGGTCGGGACTCGGTGGGAACTCGTGTATGGGAAACACCGAAAGTGCCGTGTTCTAAGACGCGGGATCGCAGGAAGGGCGCAAGTGGCCGCGGGGTTAAGTCTTCATCGGTCTTTGGATAGGGCTCGGGGAACGATTGGAAGGCTTTGTCGGCACGTAATCCATCTCCTACGAGTACACAATTAGCTTTGAGAGCTCACTCGACCGCTAGGGCAAATCAATCCATACCCACGAAGAGTACAAGCCGGTCAGCTGGTGCCTTTTCTCCTGCCGTCCTTTCCAACTGGAATAGCTGCATGCCGCTGACAATTGGACTGACGAAATAAATATCAAATATTGAGTAAATATACACAAGGTGAAAAACCATGGCAATGGCCAAGAACTTGAAGCGGCTGGTGCCCGCCATGGTGAAGTTTTGTAACGAATGGTTTCGGAGTGGGCAGTCAACGCTCGCAGCTCACGTTATTAGGGTGCTTCGGTTTCTGCTATACAAGCAAGTAGATGACATAGAATCCATGGAATATCCGAGCTAAGGAGCGTTTAATAAGATATTCCGAGGGCTGACATAGGCAATCACAATAGCAATAGGTGCTAAGATGGCTAGTATCGAGAAATAGAGCTTCTGTCCATATATTTTAAAATAAAGTAGTCCTGTCGGGTTCTCGGTGTGACGGCATGTACAGATTCCCATCTGCGTGTTTACATTATCGCTGGCCATCAAGGTGGCGGATCTGTCTAGTCCACTGTGTCCTGTTCCTTGGGCCAAGCCTATTCAGGTTAGGTTGTTTTCAGAAATGCCGTCAGCTCCATGTAAAACATATACTTAAAACAGTTTGAGCCGCCCCACTATCCTCCACCCTCTCTCTACACACCTAACCTACACTTGCCTACAGTACATATGTAGCTCTCTCAGTCTTTTTACAAGCATATATAAAGAAGAGGCGAAGNCGAGGGGAACCAGATGTATTATGCTTGCAATTGTATTTTTAAATTTCCTAGTTAGAAAACGTGATAATTAGCTATTCCTACGTGGAAACTGATTTATATCGTCGCCGGAGTTGAAAAAAAAAGGAGAAAACACTGTAGGTGGTACTCAGACGTAAGTTCGTAAATGTCAGGTGTCTAAAAGCCAATATTGTGCTGATGAAAACAAAAACGAAACTCTACCATTTCACTTGGTATCATAGTCTTTTTATTTCATCATACAAAACACCTTATAAAACGACTTCTCCAAGAAATGAGACCCTAAGCGCATAATACCATTGACAACACACAATAATTAATAATATGTATCGCGAAATCACTGTACTTGGCAGAGAAACTAAGAATAGCCCCAACCATTTCCCCATTTTCCAGGCTATGATCCGAACCAACCTATGTATTTGTCGACCAACCAGTTGTCGCATTAGGCGCGCAATGTGGTTTAACAAGACGTTAAATTCTAGAAGAGAAGAATAGCTCTTGGTAAGTTTATTCTAGAGACTAAAAATACTTAAA
This sequence comes from Lasiodiplodia mahajangana, assembly GCA_029590625.1. Lineage (NCBI taxonomy): Eukaryota > Fungi > Ascomycota > Dothideomycetes > Botryosphaeriales > Botryosphaeriaceae > Lasiodiplodia > Lasiodiplodia mahajangana. The sequence goes on from JAPUUL010000309.1 coordinate 15,783, forward strand.
TGAGCAAAGGGGCTGAATCAGATTGCAATAAGGAATGTTCTTTTCACTCTTCTAGACATGTACTTTCAATGCTCATAAAACGTTATGTACGAATACCTCGACACATCGAGGCCCTCCCAACACCATAACTTAACACCTGATGGGTATCACAAAACATTTTAACCACACTGCCTATCCAGCTTAAAGCGCCTTGAGCACTCCAAATCCTAGTGGCTCAATCAGCCTTTCCGTGCCCTCCCCTTTCCCTCTAGCGGAACCGATACTAGCTACTCTATGCGCTCAGTCAAGGCCTTCACCACCCTCGAATAGAATTTTGCAGCATGTAGCCGCGGGAACGTGATCTCCTCCGTAAGATAATCCGGTAGCGTATCTATCAGCTCCTCGTCTCGAGCTGCATCCAGCTGAGGCATGTACATAAACTGGGCATCTTCAAACTTGTCTGATGACCCATCAACCCCGATGGCCAGTTTAAAATGGAGTGCTGTAAAGTAATTAGTATCATTCTTGCTTAGTCACTTAGGCTTTCAAAGTTCAAACTTACTTCCGTTTTTGCCAGTCTGGACGCAATCGAATACTTCCTCGTCGTTTTCACGCTTCACGCCGCAAACAAGCAAACCAGTCAGGTCTCCGTATAGGTTCTCCTTCTTATGAGCTAATTGAGCAGCGGCCTCTGCGGCGTTCGCTACATGTCGATTATTTACGTGACCGTTTTTCATGGCGCTACCAGGAATCTTCACGCTGACCGGTTCAGCCGATCGGGCGGCAGCAAGTTTAGTTGATAATGTCTTGATCTCTGTCTTTGCTTCCGCTAAGGAAGCGTGTGCTCCGTCGAGCTTCCCCTGCAGCTCTTCAACCTTCTTTTGACTGTCTTCGAGCTGTCTTCGGAGTTGCTCGGCGTCTTTAGCTATCTCTGTCTCCCCTGCTAGCTGGGCCTTGAGGGCAGCAATTAGCTGTTTATCGGCTAATAATTGTTAGCGTTTACCACTCCACTGTAAGTCGTGGAAAATCTTACTGTTGGCTCTCTCTTCGGTCTGCTTCTTGAAACGATCGAAATTACGCTCCGCTTCTTGTATCCCAATTTCTCGGAGATCACGGTATTTTGCTTCTAGAGTCTCGTGTTTTCGAGTGAGCTCCCCAATGCGCCTCCTCAACGCTGGGTCGTTCAACTCGGAGTCTGAAGCTGAAACTTGCCGTCGGTTTGCACTGAACAATAATCGGGATTGGTGTCGTTGCACGGAGGATGTCACTTGTCGGGGATATGTTGGTAGCTCGTCTATTCGTTCATCCTCCTCCGTGTTCACACCTCCCATATCAACTTCTTGGGTCTCAGGGATCTCCAGTTCCGCCGGTTGGGTCTCGGGAATTTCAACTTCAGCATTCATTTTGGGCTTGCGTCCCCTCCTAACTGGTTCGGCCACCGTTGTCTCTACTGGCATTTGAGATAACTCGTCTTCGTCCTCGGGCTCGGAGACCCTCCGACCCTTGTTAGCCTTCGGTCGACCTCTTGCGGCCCTTGGCTTATCTTCAACATCCTGATCTTCCAACGCCCCAGTATCATCACCATCGGGTTTCCCTTTCCCTTTGGCCGTATTTCCTTCCTGTACATTCCCGGTCTTTTCGACTAGGGCACTTCGTGTAGGTGCTTGTGTTTTTCGAATTGGCTTCGTGACCCGACCTGTCGCAACTGCGCGAGTTTTCTTCGCGGGAGGCATGGCTTTCGCTAGCTCCCGGAGCAGATACGTTCAATTTGTATTCGTCTGAGCCAATTGAGCCAAATAACGCCGAGACCGTGCGTTTGAAATATTCGATTGATGTTGGTATAACCGAGCTTGCGCACTGAAGAGTAATTGATGGCGTGTCAAAAATGAAGTTGATAGGCCCAATATATATTTCCAGCAGGAGACTACACTTGCGCTTACGACGGGCTCTTTAATGATGAGCAATGGTAAAAAAACATAGGCGGGTCAATTGAGGAGCGCAAGTAAAGTCAAAGGGCCTTCAGCATCCCATGTCGCGTTCCTGTCAGTCGCGCATTTGGCAGATAAACAATGTCGGTTGGTGGGGTCAAGATGCCCCACTAAAACTTTACCTAAGTAAGTACCTATGATGGGTGCGTGCAGATACCTAGGTACAATGCCTGATCACTCCGCACTGTAGCGAGGCGTATCCTCTATGTGCATAACGTATGTATACATCCCGCATATGTATGTAGGCATAATGCATGTCACCTCGGCGCAATCAGGCTGGCGCAAGGACCTTTCACATGTGGCGGTGTTCTAAGCTTCGAGACCCAAACTATTAGGTAGCTTGGTTGCAGTTCTTCTTCCTTTTTCTCATTAATTCATATTCGTGGAATTATTGAGCGCTGAATTGTTTTACCACATCTCCGCCCTACGGGTCAATTGAGAAGCCACAGATGCTTCTCAGCTGGCTCCGCGAGATCTACGCAATGGTCGATCGCAGAAGAAATGGCGCCGATTACGTATGGGACGTTCTTCTACTATTAGGAACGGTATAACATCATTACCCACGCGTAAGGCACGCTTTACTTTTTCCCGCTAACGCATTGACCAGGCTGGTGCCGCATGGTTTCTGACGAAAAATGCATTATCGACCCTCCAAGGAACCCTCGCCGATCCCGACAAGGAGAAACATGAGCAAGCCCGTATCAGGGCCAAAGCGAACCTCTCTCGGCTACGGAAATCGCACGAAAACGATGGTATCGATGGCGACGATTCTGGTCACAGTGACCGTAAAGGGCCGAGGATTGAAGACTTAGTCCTGAATGAGTACGAAAACATGGTTGCGCTAGAAGTCGTTGCGCCTGAGGACATACCTGTCGGTTTCNATGGTGAGACACACTCCGCCCGCATAGTAAACCTGGCGGCTAACTTGAATGCAAGACATTGGGGGCTTAGAAGATATAATAGAAGAGGTTAAAGAATCGGTCATCTATCCGCTAACGATGCCTCATCTCTACTCACATGCTGCACCTCTATTATCAGCACCTTCAGGTGTTCTGTTATACGGACCCCCGGGCTGCGGCAAGACCATGCTAGCCAAGGCGGTGGCCCATGAAAGCGGCGCATCGTTCATTAACCTGCATATTTCGACGTTGACGGAGAAATGGTACGGAGACTCGAACAAACTAGTCCGCGCAGTATTCTCCCTAGCTCGCAAACTACAACCTACCATCATTTTCATAGACGAGATAGATGCCGTATTGGGGACAAGGAGAAGTGGCGAGCACGAAGCCAGTGGAATGGTCAAAGCCGAGTGAGTTGATTTGAGTTTTTCTTGCTGAAACGCTTGCTCATGGGGACTAGGTTTATGACGCTATGGGACGGCCTCACCTCTGCGAATACACGCGGACTACCTGCGCGCATCGTTGTTCTTGGCGCTACCAACCGAATCCACGACATTGACGAAGCGATCCTACGCCGAATGCCGAAAAAATTCCCCGTATCATTACCCGACAGGACCCAGAGACTTCGGATCCTGCAACTTTTGTTAAAGGACACCAAGACAGAACCCAACAACTTTAATATAGAGTACATTGCGAGGGTTACAGCTGGCATGTCCGGCAGTGATATCAAGGAGGCCTGCCGTGATGCCGCTATGGCGCCGGTTCGCGAGTACATTCGCGAACATAGAGCAACCGGTAGCTCCATGTCGAGCATTGATCCAACAAAGGTGCGGGGCATGCGGACAGAGGATTTCTTCGGGCGGAAGGGCGGTGGGCAAATATTGATGGAGAACCACTCGCGCGCTAAGTCCTCTAGCGACGAATATGAAGATGTTGAGGACGAAGAGCTTACGGTCGACACATCGGCATCCGGCGCCAGAGCAACAGAGCAATCAGCATGATTTTCTCATTTTCTGCGACATAGAATTTCGGGGGGTTTCAAACAAAGGCGTTACGGGGCTCTGGTGTTAGGAACCCACCTCTTTGCGTTCATATGTGAGTTACGAAAACAGGGAAGACAAACACGACCACTAGACGAGTCACTGCTAGTATATGGATATCGGAGTGCACCGGGGGTCAGGTTTCGGCAGTGCCTATCTTATATACATTGACGGACCAAGTCCCGACTTGGAGACTGCATCGTCCTTTTTCTATCTTCCACAGTTTTAGATCCGACTCGAAGGTAATTTGCTGATTTAGATAACGCATATATCTTAATACCTACCATAAGGCATACCCTGTACCGCTTAGCAGAAGGGAGGCCAGAGCACCCATAGCAAGCCGGATACCCACCTCAACCATGTCACGCCTGTAGTCGACGCAATTAATGTCGATATATATAGCCGTATTAAATATAGCGTGAGAAGATAAGGCAGTGAGGAGTCAGTAGTGCTCTGTAGGACCCCTTTTCCTTTGTAGGCACTGTAAATACTTATTTACTATCCTATAACGGAACCTCCCGTCGTCTCGGTAAGCATGTCGGTATAATTATCCAGATGATACCTGGATACCGAGCCCTACAAAGAGGTGTAGTACCCACTCATCTACTAAGTAGACACGGCAATCGGTGAGACCAGGACTCAGAGCGCGTGCTTTAGCCGTGCTTGTTCATGTGGGGTACCCAATCACGTCATCCTCGGACCTAACAGTACAGCCCACCCTAGCGTACTACCTAAGTATTGTCGAGAAATCCTCATCCCTCACTAGGACTGTTTCCCCAGATGTCTAGGCCCCGATAACCGGAACCCATCCAGTCAGGGAAGTTATCCCATAGGCAGGTACAGTAGAAACGGTAGGACGGTGCCTACCCAGTTACCTGCCATATACATAAGCTGACTCGTCGAAAGAGAGTGAAATAGGTAATCAAAATTTATTAAACCTATTCCCTACAACAAACATCTATCTTGAGTATCTAGCATTGGTTGGAGGAGCGTAATCGATCCAACCTAATTGACGTCTAGAGAATCAATTTTCACTCCTTCAACTCACTCTATATCTAAAGCTATAAGTCATAGGCATTATACGTACCTACCTAAGTACCTACTCTTTGCTGGGCTTCTCCGACCGCCTCTCTCTCCGCGATTGACGTCGCACTCACCAACCAATCCAAGCATTATTTCTCAATCCCGCCATCAATCATACCATGTCTTCCTCACCACCAAATAACGGGTCGTCATCGAGCGGCGACGAGGCGGCCAAGCCCGTCAACAAGGCCTTTGCCAAAGTAGAC
>JAPUUL010000031.1:0-37814 GCA_029590625.1 Lasiodiplodia mahajangana
GCTGTGGATATAGTTAACGCGGTCGATGGCGGCCTGGCGCGACGCCGCCCCGGGACGTCCCAGGAGCGCGGCGGGCGTCGCGCCGGGGCCGGGTTTCGGCTTCGAGGAGGAGGACGACGACGAGCGCTGTGCGGCGCGGGCGACGAGTTTCGCTATGGAGGGGATGCCCTCGGCCTACGTTCATGAATGCGTTGCGTTAGTTTCTGTAGTATCTTTTACATGGATGCTGGTTTAGTAGATGGACTAGTTTCTTTTCCCGATTCTTCTTGACTCTTCTTTTCAACAAAACATGATAAGGCATATTTTAAATCACTGCAATCTCATTAGACCTAGCTGCACCACCAACCTTAAAGAACACGATCCCAATCGCAGCAGAGAATGTCCTGGGAAACTCAAGCTCCGCCATCCAGGACTTAATAGCATACGCCTCATCTAGAGTCATAGTTTCAAGTGGCCCGTGGCTTCCTCTTCTTATTCTCTGCCTCTGATGTCTCCGTATCACGGCGCAGAGCGGGATGTACACCAAGACCGAGACCAGAATCCAGGACAACCAGCTATGTGCATAAGGGCTTTCGAAGGCCCAATCGAGATAGGTGGACATAGTGAGCTGCTCGTAAAGGAGGAGCGTATCATTAATGAGAGACGAGGACAGTTTGTCGGCATGATGGTCTCAGAGGGGAAAGACAACGAGTTCGAATATGACGGACATGGATAAAGAACACCAGAATGAGGGACCTTCCCGATGTGTCTGATGGGACGGGATGGGTTATATATCTCATCCATTCCCTACTTACCGCGGCGGCGGTTATCGCCGATTTAATGTGGAGTGTCCAAATGGAGATCTCGGTATAATTATTTGTTGTCAACTGATGTCGCATGGGTCGTTGCTTGTGAGTGGGTATATCATGTTTAGTCGCCATCTTGCTTTTACCTAGGGCCAACGGCCCAGAACACTCGGAGCCGTTCGGTGAACTTCTTTACTCCGACGTAATTCGGTGCGAAAATTGCTTCGAGACAAGCGAGTATAGCATTACACCATAGTGCCGCCATGGCTATTGGCTATACATACATCAGCTTGAAGAACTCGAAACGCCAACGTTGTAATCGTGGGTATGTCACACGTCGAACAATGGCGAGAACGAGTCAGCCTTAATGGCACGTGGCCCAGTATATAACATATATTCTTACAAGATCGCATCCCACCAAGCAGGCAGCAAAGGAAGTGTCTCTACTGCGAGCGTATCTCGGTATCGATCTAGGGGCCACAGCCGGCCGGCTCGGCTCGTGATAAATGTCTTCCCTCACCCCTTCTGAACTCGTTTACTAGAGAATCGCCACACCGGGCAACAGGCCCGTCCGCCATCGCATAGCGCCATGCCCATTCGCCCAGTCAAGCACGGCATCGTAGTCGGCGCACGTGTGGTCCGAGCCCCAACCGGGACCGGCCTCAGTCTCGCCCTCGAGGTTCGTGTCGGCCGCGCACATGATGGACTGCCGGAGGTAATCGAAGCAGTGCGCCGAGTGGTGCGCCACCTCCTCCGTCAGATTGGCCCCGGCGTACCCCCGCTGGTAGTGGTCTACGACGTACGACAGGCAATGCAGCTGGTGGAAGACGGCCATCATGTACGCCGGGCCGTCGTTGGTCCGGTCGATCGCGACGGTATACGGTGTGCCGAGTGTGTTGTAAGAGGCATAGTTCGGGATCTGGACGTAACCTCTTGCTTCTGTAACACGGAGAAGAAAGATGATTTAGTTTGGGATGGGTTGAGAATTGTTTGCAACGGAGATACCTTACCTGAGCTCAGGGGTAGCCAGCTGTGCAAGGCATTCAGCGTCTCTTGTTCGTTGAAGAGCATGTCGTCGCGCACGTAGTTCGGGTCTGGGAGGAACTTGTACGTTTTCCTCGGGACTATAAATATGAATACCTATTAGTCGCTTTCACTCCTCGGACCGTATCTGTTGGGCGAGGACGTAACATACATGTTGGGACGGGGGCTCGCTTGACTCGCTCGCGAAGAATATAAGCCAGCAACGCGATTATTACCATTGCCATCCCAACCTCGAGGGCTAACCGTAAATATTTCACCACGCTACGGCTCCTCCTCTCTTGCGACCAGGCGGCATCGTTAGGGTTCGACGAGGATGAAAGGAAAGCCTGCTCCTCCTCGGTAGCATCCACTTTCCTATGATCCATTGTCACATTCAACACATGCGTCGACTCTCGCCCGTGGTAGAGCAAAGAGATATAGAGCTAAGTGACCGCCATCCAGGTTGAGTATCTTTTCATCTGTTCGAGAATCAAGCCATCTCTACAATAGAGATGCTCGATGAATGGACACCTCATTGGACAGAGTCCGTTTTGCCTAAATTGAGGGACCCCGGGCGATTCTCCGTTCCTTGTCAGGTTAGCGGGTTGGCATGCATGGAGAATGCAACACAACATTCAGTCGTCTACGTCGATAAAACCGCTCATGTATCCTCGATCTCGGCTGCGAGAGCTTGCTTTACAATTCAATAGTTNGGGGGGAAGAAGTGAAGTGAATTGACCATTTTAATTCGAATATGTGCAGAGTAAGTAAAAGTTCTATAAACGCAATATATACCCCCGTGATATCCTGAGTAGTACTAACGGTAATAGTCGCTATGCCTGTAAAAACAACGAGTGTTGGTATCCATTGATCCCCGGAAAAGGAAAACGAGATCTAGTAGTCCCCAACCGATTTAATTTATAGGGTGTATCGGAAATCAGCTTGTGGCGCATCCTGTTGTACACTTGTTAGCCTTGTTTATGACTTGAAGAGGGGTAAATGGGCGTCTTCTTACCTCGTCGCATTCCAGGTTCTTCTCACCGCGATCAGCGGCCTTGTTGTCAAGGTAGTAGGAGAAATCGCAAAGGGCGGTAAGGACGAGGACAAGGAGGGCGGCCGCAATACAGGCGTATAGACCGGGCTTGTAACCGGTGGCCTTGTCTTGAGCCCTGAAGACGAGAGAGCCAGCAATACCACCAATACCAGCCAGTCCGACGAACATGGCACTGCAGAAAGCACGCTTCCACTGTCCACGGATGTTGTTACCTTGAAGGGCAAGAGCTGAGGGCAGGTTGGCGTTGGCACCGGCGCAGATCAAGAAAGCACCGAAGTAGCGCACGTAGTTGTTGCTGTGCCATCCGAGAATCGGGATTCCGATGAGGGCGATGATCATGTTGACGGCAATGACGGGTCCACGGAACTTGTACTTGTCTCCGAGGTAGTTGATGCCGAACATGTAGATCGCGGCAAAGCCGTAAGGGGGCGCGACCAGAATTTGCGAGGCAGCAGAGCTGAAGCCCAAGTTCGAGTTTAGGATGATGGGCAGGAAGAAGGAGAACGAGTAGTTGATGGTGGAAGTACCCAGACCCATACCGCCATAGGCCCTGCAATTAGAGAACGTTAGTTGTCGGTTCAGCCAATCCCCTACTCGGGCCAGTCTCTACGTCTACTACTTACCAGATTCGCCAGTCAGCAGCACCGCCCAAGAACTTCTTGAGATCAAAGCTGGTGACCTCGGAGTCACCACGATCAGCCTTGACACGCTGAACAACCCAGGCGCGCTCCTTAGCGTTCAAGAAGCTCCAAACCTTGCGGTCGGAGTCGGGGAAGTCAACGAGGAGCCAGTAACCGCCGAAGCCGATGACGACAGTCAAAAGACCCTCGAATACGAAAATCCATCGCCAACCAGCGAGGTTACCGGCGCCATCGAGATGGATGAGACCGAAGGCAATGATACCGGAGAAGGCGGAGGCCAAGCAACCGATAACGTAGAAGAAGGCATAACGCTTGCCCATTTCAAATCGAGTGTACCATGTCGATCTAAAGAAACGTCGTTAGTAACTCTACTGTTGTAGTGGCAGTGCCGGCTTGACTTACAAAAGGTAAATAACACTGGGGAAGAAACCGGCTTCGAAAAGACCGAGGACAATTCGCAGAGCGGCAAGTCCACCCCAGTTGTGAACCAAACCCAGACCGATCAAGACAATACCCCATGCTATCGTGATGAAGGCCAAGAAGGGACGGGGGCCGATCTTTCGGCAGAGAACGGTCGCAGGGGGCTGGAACAGGATGTATGTGATGAAGAACAACAGTGTGGCGAGCGACTATCAAACCAATTATTAGTCTATTCCTCGAAGGTTGATGGTAATGCCGAAGCCCTTACATAACGGTCACCAACGGTTAGCTGGAGGTCTTTGCCCAAACCAGCAACGTAGGCGGCTCCCAAGTTCGTTCGGTCCATGACACTGATACAGTACATAACACCAGTAACAGTGACCAGTCGGCGATCGATGCGCGAGATGATACTTCTGGCCTCGCGAGGGCTGAACTCGTCGACCGAGCTGGCCTCGACGTCCATACGGCCCTTCTCATGGCCGCTAGAGCTGTCGGAATCCATGGCGGTAAAAAGGTGACTGAAAGGAAGAGTTAGAAGAAAAGAGGGGGGAGAAACCGAAACGAAGGGCCTTAAAAAAGAGGTGCCGCCTTTCAAAGGACACCTTATAAAATGGCAGCCTCGAAATCAGAGAAGGGGAACGTGGTACAGATCGGGGACCAGGTTGGGACGTCGATCAGCAACAACGGCGTGGCTGCGAGGTTAATATAACCAAAGAGCTCGACGAGACCTTGGCAACTCGTGGGTTGCGATGTTTCCCCAAAGCCCTGACGGCCTCAGCTCGTTCTAGTCATCTCACTCAAGCCCCATCTTACTCTCCATGCTCCCCATGCGTCATGGTCGGTGGGTTTCCCAACAGCTAAGCTCATACTACGCAGCCATCATGGCGTGCCAAGAGCCGTACCGAAGCCTCGACATAAGCTTGTACAGTACTCTATCGCGAACAGTGTTGTTGGCAAGCGTGCTAACGGTGTCGATAGTGGGTGCAGGAGGATTGTGTCTAAACACTAGGGTCTGGGCAATGGTTTGCCATCCGGCACAAGCACCAATCCCCTTCCTCGCTGCGTTCGCTAGGCAGCCCTAGCAGGAGCCCGGTGCTGTCAAGCTAGACTAGTCGATATACCAGATTAAGGTTATTTTTGTCTTGTCTCAAGCACATTAGCTGAGCCCTTCCTATCTTGGCAAGTAGTAATATCTAGATAGGCCAAGCTTCATGGCTTCACGGCTAGCTTTAGCTAAGATTCTTGGTGTTCGCCCACCCCGCTGAGAGAGTCAGAGACCGTCAGCACTCATGCCCGAATGGGAATCGAATATCTGATTATAATCAGGTTCGTCGCCCTTCAAACTTGGCGGATTACTGCGATACACGAGAGAGGGGAAAGAGGGCGGGAGTGAGAGACTACAGCAGTACAGCATACACAGGGGATGGTTCAAGAATGCGAGTTGGCGGCGAGAGAGTTATGGGCACGAGAACATGTTGTGCTACGCCGGACGCAGTCTCGAGTTGATCGTTGTGCACACCACCAGCAAACAGAGTACATAGCAAACCATCCTGCGATGCAACTAACACACAAAAGTACCTGTAGGTAGTAGACCTGAGAGGTCCGAAGAGGTGTGGATGTGGCCGCGGACGTTGGAATTTGGTGGAGGGCTTTGTAAGTAAGGCGCTGACGTGATAAGATTGTGCTGACATGCGGCAATGCGGTAGAGCCAGGGTGTCGAGACAAAAGGGAAAAGGAAATCCGACCAGCTCGCCAGCAGAGCCCAGTGCCTTGGTATTCCGAAGTACCCTGCAGTGGCACTGTCAGTATTTGCTCCCATTCGCCAAGCGTTGCGAGGCCTGCATCTACATGCAGCCAGGTGAGCAGGGGGGAGTTCCAATATCTTGGACTCGACTGCTCTGAAGCACGTGTTTCTCTGTCTCGTCACCTACCCCATATGGAATAGATTAGGTAGGCATGCTTCAGAGGAAGAGATGCGTATGTAGGTCTTCGAGACACTGATAATCCAATACACACGATATCCATAAGCACTTCACCACTGATGGATTGAATACCCTCGACTACTGTACATAGGTAAACGAAACTACATCTAGTGTGTTACCTAACTCTATTCCTGCTATTTTTACATTGCCCATCATGCTGGTCCCGAGTTCGTCCATATGCCAAGTTTTAGTTTCGGGGCTCTTCATTTCTCTTTGCCGTTGCTAGCTAGACCATAATTAGGTGTTGTTTTAGTGCGAAGAACAATTCATCCGGGATCCATCGAGCGGTCCGTACAGTACACAGCAATGCCGAGACTGTACGTGTGTGGCGCGAGAGATTAGGAGGAGTAAACGTCGTCTCACAGTCACTCGTTACATACCTACTGTATATACCTATACCCTTGCGGCATCCAAGATAACATCATTAACACAAGCCAGCATAGTGTTACACAACAACTCGATCCATCGCCAGCAATGATCCTTTATACCAAGGGTATATAAGTAGGTAACAGTAGGAATCGAAGGGTGCCGCTGAATCTTGTGTCCACTTACTCCGCGTAGTACGTTGTTATGTATACAGAGTTCACTTACAACGCACACAAAGTAACAGCAAAAATAACTACAGTACGCTTGAAAATGGCTCGATGGAATAAATGTCTGCCACTCGTAGCCTGATCCTATCTCCCGGAAACTTGCCTGCGCGTGCTCATGGCGCATCTTGGCGCATATTCGTCTGCATGTGTCTAGCCACACCATCACAGCAGCGTCCAAGCTCTTTTCACACGTGGATTGTTGCGATAGTGCTAGCGTTAGCGAAGCTGACATGTATGGGAGGGTTTTCCAGCTGTGGAACTGAGGCGTCGAGTGTTCGTCAAGCCCAAACGACGTATCTGCGTACCCGAGTAGATACGAATAAAAAGAAAAAAGAAATCGTATAGCANCCCCCCTACCGGCACAACGTTGATTACCAGTTGAGTAATATTCCGATTTGATATACCTATCAACTAGCGACTTAGTATACAGCTCTTTTCACCACCAGTATTCTATAACGTGCTACTTCGAATGCTTGGTAGGTAAGTAATTAATTAAATCTGGCGCTGGTCGAAACGGCTAACACTAGATCTTCCCGTTCCATTGCCGCTCCCTCAAACAAGCTTTGGCTTCTAACGACGACAAGACGGGACAAGAAGCTTAAGTTCTTACAAGCGCCGTAACACACGATTCTGGGGTAACCGACGGCGTAGATGCGGTGTAGGTAGTGTGTATACTAGACTATCGACCACAAGATTGAAGCCCATTCCGTTATCACACTAGGTAGATGCCGTGGCGTTGATCTTGGGTGGGTAGGAGTGTATGTGAGCGCTGTGGTGTGATTGCGTCAATAGGAAGGATTGTGGCTTGTGTTGGACAGGGTCAGGGGAGGTTGCCGGCAGGCTCGGGCAGTACTGCTCGGGCAAAGCGTCTGAGTTGCCTGCCGAGAAAAGACCAATCAAATTACACGGACATTAGCCAATATGCAAACCGTGGTCCTTTGCCAGGGGTTGAGCCATGTTGAGGTCGATTGTACCTATACTGTACTGCAATCCTCACTCCAATGATAGGTGATTCCTTCGCAGTTGCACGGGTTCCCGCGCTCCCCTCTAATCTCATTTGCTCTCACATAATCACTTTATAGTATTATTCCATCGTCGTAGCAGTGGCGATACCAAAGGGTGTGGATATGGGGCAGAAATGCCGTGGGAAGATGCATATATACCTAGAACTAAGTAAACATCTCTTCTCAAGTCAAGGAACAATAGCTGAAGCTTCGGGCCGGGGCGCCCGAGCAACCAACGACATAGACAGACAAAATCTCTACACCTCCTTAGCCTTAGCCTTCGCTCCTTGGCTGCTGGGTCCACCCTCGATAGAGTCTAGAACCCTGTTCAAAAATAGACGCCACGGTGCCACATTAGTCTCGGCATTGCGATACTGCAGCCCTTATTGGCTCAGTTCCCTCCTGTCCCCAGCCCTAGGTGCCTTATGCGAGACAGTTACGTGCGTGAGAGGAGAGACTACGCAGTATCTCTGACCCAGACCGACAATTTCTTTCACCGTCATCGTGTTAGGTTACATGGAACACATGGTTGGAATGATACCCTGCCTAGGTACACCATTAAAAATAGACGAACGGATACTTGAGGCTACTATAGTGTACGCGCATGGTAACGACTCTTCATATGCTCTTGAAGTTGAATTCATCTTCCTTATATTTATCAAGTACAGCCCACTTCATCGGGCAATTTGGTCATTCAAGTACCTCCTGATTAGTGCCGAGAAACTAGGATATTTAATATTTTAAGGTTATCGGTTACGGGCTTGACTACGCCAAGCTAAAGAAGTTCGTCATCACGGGGCTCCTGAAACAGACTGGACCGCCGTTCCCGCTAGAGGCGAGGCGCGAGAACGAGATCGTGAACAAGAGCTCGCTATTTTGACTAAACTCTACAGTTACTAGCTTATCGCCTTCATGGCGGGGCCCGTCATTGCCACTTAAAATCACAGTGAAGTCAGCAGCCACTGAAATGGTGATTTGCTGACTGGCAAATAATCCAATGCTTCGGGAGAGTAATTGCCAAGGCTGTAAGCCTTCATTTAGCTCCAGAAGGCGTCACGAGCTACATTCGCTAGTTTGCTACAGATAAACCAAAAAAAAAAAGGTACTGCCTATTCCGATGAATATGGTATGATATGATCACTAACCTACATATAACAGGTAACCATGCATCCCTCTTCTTTCTCTCGGCGTTCATTCGATGAACGTCACGGCGAATCCCTATTAAGATACGTTTCTTGATAAAAAGTAACACGCAATACCCTAATTACCATCACTTTTCACTTGCAGGTACCAAAAGCAAGAAACAAGCAATGTCTCAGAAAGGAAACTTTATTTATCAAGGTTCTAGCGAATCCCCTATGATTCGATCTACCCATTTATCAAAATGTTATCACGGTTGTGGACAATCACTCAAGTACCAGGCTCAACGGCACTCAACTTGAGGCAGTGAAGCGGTATGGTACTATGCGTAGAGTTTTCTGTGGCAAATGCTACGAGGAAATTGGGCATTATGTAGGAAGAGAGACTTCCGGTTATAAAGGCTAATCATGCAACTATTCACCCTACGAACCAATATGAGAGTGTAGAAAGCTTGTCGCTCCGTCAGCAGCGGGACGTATTGCCCAGGAAAGTGGCAATCAAATCAATAACAAATTCGCCCATCTTGGCTTCATGACGGTATACGATACCCTTGGTTTTACGAGATGGAAACCAGGGCTAGTTAGTGGTGTGGTGGTGTGGTTGCGAGTGGAATCACATAAGCCACCGGAAAGAATCAAAGCATAGGTCGGTTAAGTCAACTAGAAAGCTCGAGAATTTGGTCGGGACGGGAGGGATCACTTCACCCTGTAGCAAGCTAGCTGATCCTTTACGCCGAGACTCGATATCGCTATTTTAAGTGCCAGTAATACCCGTACGCCCATCTTAATACGCATCTTGTGTCTAGTTTTATAAATAGGATAAGTAGTAAAATGAATAACAGACTCTACTTAACATCCATTTCCCAATAACCTTTTACACTACGGTTTCTTCAGTTACAAAAAAAAGAGGTGCAAAATAATTTACATCTAAAAGAGCTTAGCGAGCTCTTTCTTTTATAAAATAACGCGACAAATCCCGTTGTATCACAAGCCGAAATACCAAGCCTATTAATTTGTCCACTTTCAACAAAACACCGACTATCTGCTATAATATTTCGAGTTGATTTCGCTTTGTATACAATTTCCCTCACTATGCAGGGCTAGTGAATGAATCATTCCCCACGCGGGAAACGAGATAACACATCACAAATACCCGCCAAGGGAGGGAGCCTTGGTTCTAGAATCGAATCGCCCAAGGCAAATAGGCTTTGATGAGGAATTGTCGTCGAACACTTGCGAATCATTGATAAGCAAACTCATTTGATAAGTGGGTTCCGTATCTACCGAGTCTCGTCGGCATTACGTGTATACTAGAGTCGTGTGAAAGGATGATACGAAGACCGAGACGCTGGAGGTGGCCATGGTGCCATTATAGCAATGCATCTAGGGGCAGGAGATCCCGTGACCACAGTAGTAGATATCCAGTGTACAATCCTTGATTTATCCTTCACATACCTGTATAATAGGGAGTCAGTGTCCAATCTACAAGTTATCACGATGTATCATGTTACAAGCAGACTCGATTAGTAGCTTGGCACGGCCTTGGAAGAGGCTTTTATTCCCAGTATTCACCCAGAGTATTCCGACAAACTAAGCACGAAGACTCCCCTAATCGAAGGACTCTCCCATAGGTAAAAACTTGCATGATAAAAAATCCACAGAGAAATGTATTTAATATATCTAATACCTAAATTAATTGTAGTTAGCGAACACATGAAGTCAGCCAATATATACGATGATCGGTAAAGGCCTCTACTATAAAACCGTAAACTTTAAATACTAGAGCTCCCATATACGTTCTTTTCTTGTAGGACGCGATACGAAGTATATTATGGGAGGTCATAAACGTGGCTAATAAAGTAGCGTAGTACGTGAGTGGCATCCTTTCTGCGGTGGGCTTAGTGTTTTGTATGTAGGTTGGGCATCCGTATTCGCGTCACTCATATAAATAACTGTATAGATATCACCGACTCTATTGTGTATATATAACTGGGTGCAAGAAAAGGGCAAGGCACTAGACGTCTTGATAAGGATTAAATTATTATAAAGTAGCGTAGTACAATAAATAAACATATAATACAGTACTGGATATAAAGATACTGCATTATTCACGCCGGGTCCGAGTAGAAGAGCGGGAACTACCGCCGTCGACGCTGACTGGAATCTCCAGCTGGGCTATGTAGAATAATAGTCAGTATACAGTAATACAGTATAATTGAGTCACCAATATATGCTATATTCTGATTCCTAATCACCAATTTCCCAAACCTAGCGCCCCCCTCCCAAAACCTAAAAGAAAACCATAGTCGTTGCGTCGCCGCCGCCGTCGCCCTAGACATGGATACACACAACCTAACAAGAAACCCCAACTTCGTAAAATCTAAAGTTTAGATGGATATATAGAACGTCGATGGCGGCTCTGTCGCCACCCCATGACAGGAAAATGCTTGGATGGGTGACCCCACGTAGTGAAATGCTCGAGACAACCTTTGATCGCCATTCTCTGGCTCGCGTAGTTGTCTGGCGCAACCCAGGCATACAGCTGCTCTACTGCCTGTTTACTCTCGTCCATGCAAAGATATTCATCGCCACTGTCGGCCCACACAACCGAATCGGGGTGAACTCGAAGCCGAACCGGGACAGGTTTCCGCGGCCCATCAGCCCCGTCTTCTCGGTACCTCGGCAGATCCCACCACCACGTAGTGAACGCGCGAAGAAACTCCGTGCCGTATCCGCTATCGCAATAACCACTTCCGAATTTACAGCCAAATTCCGGCCAACCGCAAGCGGGAGAGGCTAATATGTGGACACCACCGTCCCCAATGAGCTCTCCCGTCGCCTTTGAGAAGATACCAAAGTAGGTGTAAAATGGGAGTGCGTCAGGGCGTAAAGGGGCGTTGATGAGGTTTTTAAGCTTTTCCTGCGTCTCGCGTATATCTAAATCTGGACGGCCGTTCCTTGTATGCTTCATGAACCCGGATTGGCTCCTTAGCCGGTGGAAGGCCTCGAGATCTGACTGGGTAAGTGGACGTATAATTAGGCGCTTGGTTCGGATCTCCGTCTGGGGCTCATTGCTCTTGCAGAGATCATGGAGCCCTAGGGATTGGGGTAGCGTGGTTGTGACCGTAATCCACGGCCTCGACATTTTGTGAATAAAATTTGTTGTAGGTAGTCAGGCATAATTCTTCGAACTATGCAGGTCCGAGACATCGAATATTCTACTCCCGTTATAGTAGTACAGATCGGTACTTGCTGCCATAATCCGCTCGTCCGAAGGATAGATGCATTGTTCGGGCTAGGAATGCGAGATCTACTAGTATCTATTGGAGGATGCGGTTATACACAGATCGAGTAGTCTCCGAAAGCCCCCTAAGGTTGGACTGTGTATCCAGCCGACGAATATTAAGTAGCCTATTATATGAGGCCGAACAATACACTTGGCCACAAAGGGGCAACTATAGGGCCGAGAGACAACCCGGTCACGATATTTGAATGTGTACTCACGGAAAAAGCCGATGGCTAGGTTGAACACTTCCGCATAAAGAGATTCCTAGAAGATAAACCTTAGCGATATTATATGGGAGCTAAAGAGGTTATACCAATAGCAATGCGATGCTTTGCGTTACCCTATACCGCCTGAGGGCTGCTTTTATGTTGACAGAATACGTGTTAATTGCTAGAACTGAGAATCAAAATCAAAATCCAGTCCTCAAGTCTAGTTATAGTAATACCTGGATGTGCAAGAGTAAAACTAGGGTTGTTTTTGTGAAAAGAGCTTATGATACTCGTTTGGCATAATCTCTTATGAGACTGGGGATCTTAACAATTCCTCGGCCATCGGCCTAAGTAAGTACTTACAGTTTACTTCCTATGACCTAGTCTTTTCTAATTGCATGCCTTCCATTTGCTTTTATATTTAGGAGTACTGCGAGACTCTTTATATTAGACGTCTTGTTATTCAACCAAAACTTTACAAGTTTACGTTGAGAATGGAAATGCCCGTGATATTGCTCTTTGAATGATTTTTTAGCTGCTTATTAAATCTTTTGCTGCTAGGTTTTAGCGGACTGGTTTATAAAAGAACATATGTTTCTCCTATTATCAATACAAGTGTGCTTGACTTGAATCTATGTAAATGTGATCTTGGGGTAAATGCAATAGTCACCTAAATTGACGTAGTCCAGCGGTAGAAATGGAGGGTCGTCTTCATTTAATGACCCCGTTCCATCCTAGTGTATGAGATTTAGATGACTGAAAATTTTTGAGGCTTTTCAAAACGATCATGCAACTCTGCAGCATGCCTATCGATTTTATTCAGGTCCACTAGGCTTTTTCCAACCCTAGTAAACTCAACCCGGGCTTTCCGGGGAAGCATGCACAGCTTTAGCATTAAAGAGCCCCCGAGTCCATTTTAAGCCGTGACTTATCTTATCAAAGTAGTCGCCAGCTCCTAGTGTGCAGTCGTTCTGACAGGGGTTTAGGGTAGAAGAGTGCGTGAGGATTTCAGATTAGGGGAATATCGGAGGATGATGGTCACAAGCCTCATGAGACCCCCTATAGGGTCTGTAATATTTGGGACGCTGATTTCCACATGCGATACAAAATATTTTTGAGTGCAATATAGGATGTTAGCGCCTCGGGTACTCTTTGAATGGAAATAAGAAACACATTCTCTCCATAGAAATNNAAAAAACGAGACTCGTTATAAACAGCCTCGTTGAGTCCTGAAGATGCTAAATTCAAAGCGTAGTAAACATAGATAGGGTGGCAACGGGCCGCTAAAGCGTCGCTCACACTGGTGTCATTTCGTCTCCAGGCTTTAATTTCGATATAGATGCTGCGTCCGGGCTCTGTTCAACTTGGGGTCCCGGTTGAATGCCGAGTAATTTAGTTGTAGGTCGATAGGAGAGGAGGGGCTGATAGTGCATATGGTATATCACAAGACGTAGTCCCGTGGCAAGGTTTAAGAAGCAAAAGGAACCACAACACCCATCCGCCATTGTTTTTTTTTACTTTTGAAGTGATAAATACAAAAATGACGGGTGGTGACGTATTCGATACTCATATCGTAATTAGATCCGAACCGAATTGCGGGGCTGTAAGCAGCAAAACAAATTGCTCACATATCAGCCTTATTGGGAGGAGCCCAGGCATAACCCCAATGAAGGCTGCCTATCATAGTCTCGTGTGGAAGATCAGTATCAAAATGACACGTCCTGCTACAAGCTGTTCGTGTTAAGTCTGTATTGCCGGTGCTGCTGTTGATGTGATACTTTTTAGAATCTTGTCGTCCTCTCCTGCTCATACAGCCATCCTCTCTCCTATGATGTATGTATATTCGTAGCTCCACACATGCTCATTTGTTCCGACCCATCTTTGTAATCATGGGCAATAATACTAAACATCCACCGTATTTGCGCCACGTTCAGCACCCTCACGAACAACCCAAGCTTCTCAGAGTGTACAAAATTAATATGGAGCTGGCGAGTTTTGGATTCCGAAATGATATATATGCATTTCAAACCATTAAGCAACTTAAATTGAAGAACGAATCCCGTTTTATTACACATTAGCCAGCGTCTAGAAACAATTGCCTTAAAGAAATTTAGTGATAAAATAATACAATGGAAATTGACCTGAGTATGTTAAGTAAACTAGTAATGGCGCGTAGAAAGCCTGATTTTTTTTTTAGCACATATACTTACAACTCTACAGCTGGTTGGATAATCGGGTGATACTGTCAGGCTACCTATACGTCGAAGCGCAATTGGGCGAAAGATGTTGTGTACTAATCCCTTTTCTTTATCCCTAAATAATGCTGTCAACAAACTGGTACCTGAGAAAGGGCTTGGACCATACCGCACGGGCCTTAACGCAGCCTATATAAGTGAATTAGCAAACTCCGCTCCTTGTGCAATATCAGCAAGTTAAAAGTTAACTAGCATTAACCAACGTATCCCACCAGACACTACGCTTGCTTCTCCCTCGGAAATATTACTTGCTGCATCCACGCCCCTAAGCTAATTCACGCTGGAGTTTGAAGGGAATCTGATCCCATATTATCTATACATATTTCCTTCCAGACCTAATTTGTATAGGATGGCTCCATTCTGCATTCAGAACATAAATGCTGGGCTACAAGAAACAGCTTCCAAGTTTCAGCAAATTTTCCGGCCTAGGAGACATGGAAACACGATCTCCCAAGAGGCTATTACACATGCGGCTATCCGCTCCAAATGTATCGAATTCTCAATAGGAACCCTCCGAAACCCTAGATATTTACCCCTATGTCGGTATCATCATTTCCTAATCGACGATAAGATCCGAGGAACCTTAATAGGCTGCGAAGGGATTCGACCGCGAGACGTGCAGCCTCTTGTTAGCTACGTGAATGAGAAAGCGAGTAAGATTTTCCTTACACTCGTATTCATAGGTAGGGTCGAGCATATCAGCGACTTCTATAAGAATAAACTCACGGATCACGATCTACCTATTCGCTTTACCAATGATCGTAAAGCCTTCTTCTGTTCGGACAATCGAGAGAGCCGAAGTGTTTCAGACTACTTCTCACACTGGAAATCTATAGATCAAGATTCCTTCGAAGAAAAGCAATGGATATTACTCGCTCCGTCGCAGCTAGAGACCACGTTTTTCTACGATTTGCATACGGACCAGCCCCTCCCATTCGAAAATATGCTCAACCCCGAAAGGGATTACACCCAACATGACGGTACCGTCTATAGAATTCAAATCTCCGGCCAGCATTTTAACAATCAGAACGTAAGAAGGAACACGAGAATGAAGCCAAATCGTTGCTAAAAATTTGTGTGCAGGCCAGTGGTTACGAAGTGGCAGTAAAACACCTAAGCATGCCTGAAAACCAGTTTTTTACGCAAGCGAGCCAAACGCTAAAGACGATGCGAGATTTGCAACATCCCCACCTTATTCGTGCCCACTCGGTAATTAATCGTGGTATGGACAAGTGTTTTGTCTTCCCGTATGCGGAGGAGGGCGACCTCGCTCACTTTTGGAAATCCCACGATACCGAGTCGGAACCCAATGTTATGTCTTGGGCATTGATGCAAATGCGGGGCCTCGCAGACGGAGTCAATAAACTCCACGAAAAAGAGACCAGCCACGGCGACATTAAGCCCCAAAACATCCTCATATTCAACAACACAGAGAATCATCAGAAAACCTTGGTGATTGCGGACATTGGTCTAGCAAAATATCGCGCTCTCAACATGCGCAAGAAATATGACGATATGGACATAGTACCTATTTCGAACAAGGGGAGGTATGAACCGCCAGAAATTGCAATCCGAGCATCTCCAATATCTCACAGCTATGATATATGGTCACTAGGATGCGTGCTCTTGGAATTTATAATTTGGCTAGTATCTGGCCCTCGAGGGTTTGAGGACTTCCTCAGAGAATCCACCAACAGAGACAGTGATCGCTTCTGGGAAAACCGATTGGTGAAACCAGTGATAGCCGACCGCATCGCTGCATTAGAAAACAAACTGGAGCAACAAGGAGAGGAGCATATCGCATTAAAGCGCGTCTTGAATCTGATTAGAGAGCGATTACTCGTGGGGGTTTATAGCCGCGCAAATTCGGCTGAGCTATTTGAAAATATTGATGGTATCTATTCTCAGTATCTAAGTCACCACAATGTCTTTCATAGCTCTGAACCACAATTACAGTCTGCAGAAGGGAATCATGCTACCAGTGCAGCATGAATCACCTATGGGGGCCTTCCTAGAAGCGTATGTTTTGCACCTAGCTAAGTTATTACGACGAGAATTAATAGAAAGTGTTCATGGTACATAAGTACATTGTATGCAATCTATTTCGGTATCTTTTTAGGATGGCCGGGTGGTTTAGATGAATGAACGAATGAATAGTGGCCATATTATTCGCAACCAAGGGTATAACATGTTACTCATTGCTGAGATTTAATAGCGGGTAATGAAAGACGTATGTTCAGTTGTAATTTTTTTTTCTCCTATAAACTAACGATGTCCAATGACGAACAGATGACCAATAAAATTGATAAACAGCCACACTATATCCTTTCACAGTGAATTGGGCTTTCCATTATAATCATGACCCATTTATCTGCAACCTTTCGAGAAGCAACTGCCTAGGTGCAAAACGGCTAGTTCGCTGAGGCATTGGTATAGTGTTGATATGTACGGATGGATTACTATAAGCAATGTCAAATTCAAGGCCGAACTGTTTATTCGACCGGCCCTCGCTTAGTGAAGGCTCGAGACCAAAAGTTATATTAAAGGGGAAATGTCCCTAGTAGGGTATGGCTACATCTAAAACTAGAAAGCCCAACATGAAAAGCCTGAGTTGGATTATGTGTCTAGAGGGCGAGGGTAAGTAGGAAATAATGGCCATGACTATTCTCGAGACGCCGAGCAAACCATGCCAAATCACCATACAAGAGATCACTAAAGTGATTTGGCCCCTTTTGAATAATTACAGCGTAGTTCATTTGCTACTTTGCAAATATGTAAAGCGGATATAAGATGGATAGTTTAATAGCGCAACGTGTTATTCCCTTAGATATAGAGTTGCGCGTGGCCCACAGCATCTATATGCAGTGCATCTAAAGACTAATATAAATACTGTAAGATGGGAGAATACCGATTTTAGGATGGAATAGGACTGCGAAGAATTATTGAAGCAAACGTAATACGGTCTATACTAGTCCCTTGCTATTCAATGCTTTATTTCCCCAACACTCATTTTCATACCAATGGGGTTATGCCTAGCCTGCTGTCTCCGTTGATGCAGTTAATACGAACTTTCGAGTGAATAAATAGTAGAGGGCGTGTTGTGACGTTGCGAAGTTTGGCGAGCAATCAACTTGCCAATAACCCTTTCGCTGGGTTAGCAGTAGTGGAATCATCCTAAGTAGGAACATCTACATCTAGCAATCCCCCCTAAGGTCCAGAAAATAGATAAATTTCTATTACTAGTTCACGTCTAACTAATAAGTCACTTGGCTATTGGCATTTAATCAGTCTCGCGGCTCTAGGCAAATGGCTGGGATATCTAGGGGTTACGCGGCATCACTTCCGCTCGCGTAGAATTAATAGGTCCTACAACGAAATGACAATCTGCTATTTTAACCTAGGACGTGTAAAATCCAGTATAGGGGAACTGAATATGCTAAAGTTGCCATCGAGATCATACTCACCCATACTATACGATCAGGGGCTTCAGCAACGCTGCGCAAGGAAATAAGCACTTCGGCTTAACGGCCACTAGGGTTAAATAAGGAATGCATTCGTGCGGTTGACGTCGCAGGCCTCGCTCATTATCATGGCATATCCGACTTGGTGAATGCAATCCTGTTAATGTGGCCTGATACACGAGGGCTGCCCAAGGTAGGCATAATAAATTGCGAGCGGGATTCCACTCCCTATATCAGGACGATGCTGTTAAGAAGGAATATAGCCTGAAGCCCTGAAAAGTCTACGCAGTATCGGGATAATGCTATTAACCCGACTTTTTTTTTGCAGCTGGCCTGCCCTAGGAGAGTAGGGGTTAGGTATCACGTTGCAAGCCTGCGGCAAGCTGAAGTGCGATACGCAGCCCTGAGACTCGGGTTGTGTCTGTCGCACGGTTGGGACCCATTACGCTTTGGAGTAGCTGGACGTCCATCTCTTATCGCATATATGGGGTATGATATCGCTGGTATCGTTCTCATTGGTGTATGATGGGAGCTTCTGTGATGTAGCCGGCACATCGAGGACCTTAGCTGGAGGCCATCCTGGGGTATGAAGTGACGTGTGAGGATATCAGATGGGTACTGCTAACAGGTAAGTTACCGTCGAAAAACACGCATGTAGAACAACATGGTAGATGTAAGACAGTGGCGTGACTAGAGGCGAAGGTGGTATAGATAAATGACAGCCGAGCGTTCCCTGGCTACTTATTTTGAAGTGGAATTAGATAGATGGGGATTAGTATTTGATACAATCACTCGCTTACGTTGGATGTGTATCGCTTCACCTCCCTAGGTCCTGCCTAGGTAGTAAATGATACCTCTGCTACCTTCAGCGCCGTTCCTTGTGAGGAGAAGCGGCCGATTCTCAGCACAAACAAAACCCACACGATCTACGCACGTGTGGTGACGTTCAGGATGAAGTCCTGCTGAGGCAGGCGAGGTAGAAGGCCATGCCCNATCATTGATTAGGGGGAGGCGGGGCGTTGCGGCAGTTCTCAGCCGGATGTCGCTGGCGATTGATGCTTAAAAGCGTTTGTGCCGCTGAGCGATCACACCAAGGACCCATCCGTCACACTGGTGACGAAGGAGCAGCATCCCGACGGGAAGAAGGGGATCGATCATTGGTAGGATTATTGCATGCACTGTTGTTTGTTTTTGATGAGACTTTAAAGTCATGCATTTCGAGGAAAGTGAAGACGAATCCTGGCTCGCGCTTCAGATGGGTTGAGTCTCAGACAATGTTTGAGTACACACCGCACAATACCTAGTTAGAACTGGTCACGTGAAAGCCAAGTCAACTAGGTAACTGGTATACATTGTCTGTACCGTATGTTCGGCACTATAACCTCTATAATCTCTATTTATTTGAGTAGATTGGCATTTTAGTAGGTGATCTGCCGATATGCGACCTACCACACTATACACAGATAGGGAGGTGAGTAGGCCGCATTACGTCGGCGAGCATCGAAGGGCATGTAATGCTCCCAAGCAAGAATAGGCAGACGCAGCGATCACCGGTGAGNAAATGACAAGGGATGGCAAGGAGGAGTTCCGGAACCGACGGTGCCGCGAGCAGACTGCGAGTTGGACGGTTTTGGAAAATGTCGAGCCCGGCCGTCCTGCTCCTGCGTTCCAATGCTGGCACGGACGAGCTGGGCAGACGATGTGACCCTTCATCTCCGATCTGGGGATCTAGATACCTAATTTAGAGTCGAAGATGAAATTCCCACCTGCGTCGGATCGGGAAAACACCGGAGAAGAATTGAAACATGCAACAGGCAGGTATGTGTAAGTGGTTATCAATCCTAGACTTACATACATACTTGGTAGGGAGGACGGCCAACAATGTTGGTGTAGATGCCACTTTAGGTTAAGTGGTCTCGGTTTACTTGCTCTGTATCGCTGGTTGCTGGAGTAGGGCTCACCTAAGCTCTGCTCTGCTCTAGAGGCGTAGAGTGGTCATATTCATTGTTGTGACGAGCGACTAGCAAATAATAAACGCTGCAGTTGTTTTGACCTTTCTAAGCGTCGAGTCATTTATTCATATTTGGCATGTTAGTAGTAAATACGGGTGAATCATGTTTCGATGATGCTACTGGTTGCCGTCCCTCGTACTCGCATTACTGTGAGCAGCCAAGGCTGACAGGGCACTTTATCGGGTAAGACAGAATGTCGATAGGCGATATTGTTGGCTTAGTCGGTATATCGAGTCGGTCGTTCCTGTGCAGGCGAAACTGAAACGCTGGGGGCGGGCTGCGATGAATAGGGTTTGGGTCGATTAGAGGCTTGACGTAGGCCTGCCTATCTACCTATAGGTAGTATGTATTAAGTCTGGGTGTCGTCTATCTATGTAGGCAAGGGATCCGGCGCATGTCGTACATAGTACTTAAGAGCATGCTGTATGGAGGAGGTATGGTCCCATATTATGATATTGCGTGATGCTGCCACCGGCTGCAATGATTGGATGGACTGTGACTGGAATGGTCAGATGTGTTGGAAGGGTTGAAAAGTTGAAAGGGAATGGGAAGTGCCATATAGTATTTAGATATCCATGCAGTGCCGCGTATGTATTGTAAGCAGCGTAAGTAGGTACTGTATGTATCTAGAGTTCGCCGAGACCCCTGGTTAGCGCCTGGTATTTATTTGTGAATCTCACCAGTGGATTTGTAGTACTGTAGGTAGGAGGGTGCAGACTCTCGTCATTCGACGACGTCAGTGGTGGGTGTCTCCCGGATACCTAGACTCCTGAACGCCATTCGAACGCCTATGAAGGGCACCCGAAACAACCGGTTTGCGCATTCCCGTATTGGCTGGCTATTGGTGCTGGATGTACATACGTATGGCAGTGCGTACTATGTAGTCTGGTCAGAGGTCTCGTACTGTAGGAATACCGCACCTGTAATTGGTTGCCAAGTCCATGCAGTAATTGATCGCCATCGTTGCCGTAGCTGGAGGACTATCTATGATTCTATGCTGTACATATGTAGGCATTGTATGTAGGTATCTACATACGTAGTGAGCACTAGGCTCGGCGTAACTGGAGATGTACGAATGTGTACGCATCACCATCAGCATGTTGACTCGCCTTCATTCGGTCTAGTGCAGTGAAGGGTCGCCGCTCGTAATGGGTGGGAATGGGACACGGAAGCATCCCTAATGTTCTGGAATGCGACCCGGATAGGTCGCGCACTGCTCTTTGCCGGCGGTTCACCTTGCGACTCAACCTAGTCAGTTGTGGCACACTTATGGAAACTGCTGAAGCATCCCGTATCTCTGCCCGCGTCATGCGGATCACTTCGAGTTTGGACATGTCCATGTCCGTGATGAGGTGCTTCGGATCATGCGCTTATCTTATTATCCGTGGGGCCACTGTGCTTCACGTCCCAGCAATATCGACTGGGTATCGACTCGCGCACGCTTTGCATATGCGTACAAGAGAGTATGTTGTCAAGTATATATAATGCACATAAGACATACCTGAGCTACCTAGCTAGCTTAGGTAGGTAGGGTACGCATAGGTGGGTGTCTACTAACTTAGTATCGTGTAAATACAAGCGTACATAGAGGTCAGGTAGGTGTTAACTCGCTCAATAGGAGCCTGGGTTCGGCGAGGGGTGGCTAGCCAAGCCGACTCGGCCAAGATATCCATAGATACATAAAGTATGTTTTTTTGTTTTTGTTTTTGATGTATGTAGATGTATATCTGGACGCTGCACTTCCATTCGTACGTATCAGTTATATGCTAATCCTAAGTACCTAGTGTAATGTTATCAAATAGGTGAGCAGTTTTGCGAGTCATAATACGTGTGATTCAGTCGGCTGTAAGGTATGTACATGTACCTAACATACGCTACCCGAGTGTGCGACGTTGATGTATTGGGTATTGGCGTGAATGTTGCCGTGTATGTATGTAGGCATGTCTAAGAGGTAAGCAAGTACTGTACCTACTTAATTGCTGCTGTATCAAGTTCCCCGGTCGGCTTAATTACCCGGCAACAAATAGTACATATACGGGCTAACGCATGGGGAGGGACTCTATGATCCTTCACTTCATTACCTACCTAAGGTAGTATATGGAATGAAATTTAGTCTATTGTCGGAGGCGATTTACCTCGGTCTACCTTGGCAAAGGCTCGCGTATTGATAATAGCACGTCCTCGAGACTTGTCTTGTTCTACGTACTATGTAGGCTGAGAGTCTAAGATCGGTAATGGCGTTTGGTCTGTGATGATCCTGGTGAGTCGAGAATAGTATTTATCGTCAGAGACCCTAAATAGAGTATCATTGGATTGGAGCTAGGATGGCTTATAGAAACAATACATAGAAGGGTTTGGGCTAGGTTATCTAAGGGAGATAGGTACATACCTACTTTGGTATGTACTTAAGGTAGGGTGTGGTGTTGTGGTGTTGGATGCTATGTATGGCCAAGAGGCGGCGATATTTAGTGGTTGGAGGCATTTCTGCCTGTGCTACCTGTGCACCTAAACTTCTAGAGACAGGGCTCCTATGCGCACCTAAGGTTTTCAGACCTTCCATAAATTATGTACTTATTTACTAGCGGGCATTTCATTCCACTACTGCACAGTAGAGGTACCTACCTATCTACCTAACCTCGCTCTTCGTTTTTCTTCTTGGTAGGCGCAGGAATACCTGAGAACTTAACTACTAAAGTACAGTATAGCTCCGTGCATCTCCTCACTGGCCTTGATTAGCAACATTGATCACCATCACACTGCCGGGTCATCCGTCACCAACGACAAATGGATGACGACCTCGGACCATGGTGGCTTGTCGCGCCATCCGGCGATGCCCTCCACAATCGCTACAACACCTACCACGCGCAGGTTATCGGCAACGACTCGTCACTCTTCCTGTTACCGGCCTGTTCTCTGTCCTGCATCACTGTCTCGGTCCAGGGAATCTTGCCAGGGGACAACGCTGCAGGCAATTAATAAATCTCCAAGGATGTGCGCTAGCAATATCAACAGAGTTCGGTGCCTACAGTCTATCCACATATACAGCATACATACATTCCGATGCCTGCCTAGTGTGTTAATCCCTCTCCTCCACTCTCGTGCGGATTGCGCGTCCATCACCACCGCCGAGGTCACTTCACTCGTTTCCATCATCGCATCGATCCGCCGGCATCTTCGACGAGACTGGTGGATGGGGCGGAATCTCGTGATGCAGCACCCGCCTAACAACCTTGGGGGTGCCACAGTGTCCCGACCCAGCGTAAAATGCAAAACACAAACAGGTCGAGCGAGCGCCCCGGTATGACATCCCGTCGGCCAATTGCCTGAGTCGCCTGTCCACCCATTTGGCTCCAATCCCCCACCCCCATCACCCATCACACATGGGTACATAGTATCCGGTGCGCCTTTCTCGAAAACTCATCCTCATCTGATTAGCGGCCTCATCATGACCACCTCGCCTAACGAGCGAATCTTATTTGTTACAGCTCCCTAATTCAATCCGCTACGCAGCATTCCCATGGATTAGGAATAATATATGGATCAAGGCGACCATGATGACTAGGTATGTCGCCTGTGCACCACCAACCTACCTATCTATCTCCATGGTTCATCAGCGCTATACATGGCATGACATAGGCTTTACTATGTATGTACATAATGGTGTGCCCGCCCTACTGACAAGCCAGAAATCCTCCTGGGATGTACGGGCACTAGATCTGACCTATCTAGGTACATACAGTAAGGAGGTAGGTAATGTATTGATTGTATCAGCTGTGTGAAGATGATCGATTGGCTTGGTTTGGTGGAGGATGAAAAGCCATCGCCAAGACGCAGTCCGCCTAGACGCCTGTAAGTATTCTGTCTGTATGTATAGTTAAGCCAAACACAAGCAAGGCCTGACAGCCAAGCTACCTCGCACGCAGCCTGACTTCTGCCGCGGACAGATGCAGTCTCTTTTAATTAGTCGGCTGCGCCCGTAATTGTGTAGTCCCTTCCCCGTCCAACCATCGTTGCTTGCGCCGGAGACCTCAATCAACAGGCGGGGTTTCCCTTTTCACCAATCCATACTAACTGATCAGTCATGAGCATTGCCGGTGGCGAGCTCATCGCTTCATGTGCTCTGACGGACATGTGCCCAACCGACCGACATTTCAGCTGTTTTGCGGCAAGCGGCAGCACCAATGACGGCCGCGGCCTTGGTTAAGTTGCCTCCTGTCTGAGGATTCCGTGAGCCATCTTACAGCCGCTCAGGCGCTGACACCTGCATCTGCTTGGCTCCCAAAGAGATGCTTGTAGAGCTACGTCCTCTATGATCTATCTAATGGCTCATAACATGTCCACACCACAGGCCTGTGGAGCTTTGTGTGCCACCGCCCTGATTCAAGCTTGAAGTCATTTATTTGTTCGCTTTGCTACCTTTAACTGTAGTCTAGATTGCTTTCTTAACTGTTTCCACCCCTATTTCTATCCCTGGTTCGCTATAAGCCACTTGGTCCCCCACTCCTGAGTATTACTTATTTTTTTTCTAGCCCCGGCTTCCTAGCTTGCCCCAGGCCCCTAGTTTATTCTTTTAGTTGCAGTCTTAATTATAGTTTAAGTTATAATTTTAGGTAGTTCAGCCTGTAGGTAGCTTTTCCAAGATGGGGTGCCCGTACACATAAGCCAAATAAGGGAGTTGAACCCAGAACGCACCTGCAGTACTTTTGTTGGATCACCGGTTGCTAACGGTTTAAAAGGGAGCCGTGGTCCGTGTGTCCCTTAAGATCGTGCTATTAGAATAAAGAAATAAGGAAATATATATGTAGTAGGTAGTAGTGAGTAGAGATTTGTGGTTATAAGGCGCTGTTATTGTTGCTATTGCTTGGTTGTTTACCTTTTTTGTTAGGGCTTAGGGATCCTAGTGATTGTGATTCTAGTGCTCCTAGTTCGTTGTTTTTGTTAAGGAAGAACAGGCCTTTAGTAATCTTGATGTTTTTGGGTAATATCTTCTATATAGCTCGGAAGGTTTTTTTATTCTTTTTCTAGTTTTAGTATTGTTTGTTTAGTGAGATAGTTTTGTCTATTATTACTTTGTTCCGAATTATTTCTTAGTAGTAGCCTATAGCACTTTAGGGGTTTTAAAATAGGTAAGCCTTTTAGAATGAATAGCTAAAATAGGCTAGCTATAGTACTTATACAACTATTTGGTAGTAGGTTAGCTATTTTTTTAGGGTTTTTTTGTTTAGGTCCAGTAGCGTTGCCATTAGGCCCATTAATTTTTCCTTTTTTTGAGGTATTAGCAGGTTTGTGCTTTCAATAGCTTTCCAGATTTCCGAAAACTCTTTCTAGACGCCCTGCGTAACTGCGCANTTTTATTTAAATATGTTTTATAGTATAGTTTTTATTATTTAGTAGATAATGTTGGACTTTAGTAGTTTTTTACAATAAGTTTGTGCCTGTTACGACTGCTTTATAGAGGAATCTCTATAAAAAGTTGCCAGCTTTGGGCACGCAAAATTTAGTTTTTATAGCTTTTTAAATTATTGATTCAAAGGTGTAAGTTCTAAATCTGCGTTTTATAGCGCTTGCTGCGTGGGTTGTATTGTTTTTGTTAGCGCGTTCGCCTTTTATTTTAGCTTTTATAAACGTAGCATATGTAGATCTAAAGTTACAAGAGTTTATTGAGTAGTGGTTTTTGCCTACTAGTATAGGGTAGAAGGGTTTTTTGCGTTTATTCCAGTGTTGGATGCCTTTAAGCATGTTTTTTTACTTAGTTGGGATGATTAACTAAAGCGCTTTGATTGCTACCCTGGCTTTATTTCTATCCCTAGTGTTCCAGTTAGGGGGGATTATGGGGGTCCTGCTAGTAGGGTTCCAAATATTTTTTAGAACTTTTGCTCCGGTTTTCTATAGTTTTACCCATATTTTTAAACCTTATTTTCGAGCACTAGTACTTGGGGTTTTAGCCAGCAAGTAGTAGTACTAGAGGTAGGTATTTAAGACTTTTTTAGCGGTTTTTAGTGGTTTGATATGTATAAATTTGNTTTTTTKGCGCGCTTATTAGTTTTTTTTAGGTATTATAAAACCACTTAAAGTTTTGTAGCTATGAGAATTAGCTACTAAGCTATTGCGTTTACAGGTATTGTAGTGCTAGATAAAAGATAGGGGTTTGTGTGATTGCTTTTGCAGCAAAAAGTGCTTTTGCTAGTTGTGCTTATAGCAGTTCTGGTTGTAGTATTGCTTTTTTTATTGCTGCGTATACTGAGGCGTTAACTATTTATTGAAAGCTTTGCGTTCTTGCTTTTCTGCTTAGGTATAGTTTATAGGCTTGTAGTTTTGAAATTTCTTTCTGGTATAATTTGCTATTTTATACTATTTGCCAGTAGATACGTTGTATATTTTCTTTAATGTAGTTTGTGTTTAAGAACCTTGCTTGATACTATATTTGCAACATTATAAAGAAGTTAGCTATTAAAATTCGTTTTTTTATTAAGAAGTAATATTTTAACTATAGGTCCTTGGTTTTGCTACATTTACTTAGGATTTTATCCCAGAATGCCTTAAGGACGTACTTGTAGTTTTTTCCGTAGTTTACTAAGACTTTTAGGTACGTGTAAGGTTTTTTTTTAGTAAGGGTTTATATTTGATTTAAGCTTATTAGCAGGCATGCTTTAATACTTAGTAAAAACGATTTGTTCTAATTAATCCTTGCTTTACTTGCACAGTTATACTTGTTTATAATGTTTTTTGCAGTGTTTGCTTCTTCTTAAAAGTTTAGTATTATAGTAGTATTGTTGGCAAAAAGTAGTGTTTTTAGTATGTCTATGTCTAAGGGGATCTCTTGTAGCTTTAGGTACTGCTTTAWTTTTTTAGCTAGGACTTTAATAGTCAGTATAAATAGTGGGCAGCTTATGGGGTCTTTTTGTTTAACTCCGCTAAGTATATTAACTTTGTCGCCAAAGTATCCGTTGATAAAGGGTTTAATAGTTGCATTGTTATAAAGGACTTAGATTTATTTAATGAATAGTTCGGGTATACCAAATAATTTTATCGAGTTTTAAAGGAATTCATGTAATACCCTGTTATATGCTTTTTCTTGGTTTAAAAATAAGAAAGCAATACTGTTGTCTTTTTTGTTTTTAAAGTTCCAGATTAGTTGTTATACAGCTTTTACGTTGTTATTAATTAGCCTTTTTGTGAGGAAGGCTAATTGGTAACTTTTGATAACTTTGTTAAGTATACGTACTAGTTGTTGCATTATAATCTTAGTAAAAATTTTGTAGTCTACGTTCATTAGGGATAGTAAGCAGTAGTTCTTGGAAAGTTCTGGATCGTTTTTTTTATATAACATTACTAACATTTCCTTTGTCCATTCCTTTAGTACTTAGTGGCCCTTTTGTAGCATATTATAGAACTTTATTAGGGCTGCTATAACTTAATACTTTAGTTTTTTGTTTATGTACTTTTTTTTTTGGTGCTTATGCAAGGTTTTATAGAGCTTAGCAGGGATACTATCTATGCTAGGCGAGCTTTCCAGGGCTGCTTATTTAATAGCTACGCTTACTTTTCCCTCAGATATAGGCTTGATTAAGTCTTTTTGGCTTTTAGTATTAATTTTTGGGGCATTACTTAATAGCTATTCTGCGTTTTCTTTGTTGGAGTTCTTTTGGTTGTATAGCTCCGTATAGAAGTTATATATTACTTTTAGAATTCCTGTAGCTTTTGTGTGCTTGGTACTGTTTTTGTTTTTTATAGCTGTAATTGATGTATATGTGTTAATTTTAGCTTTAGAGAAGAAGTATTGTATTGGAGCTTTACCTAATAAGGAGTGCTTGGCTAGGGAATTGTAAGAATAGTTTTTTTTACTTCTATTTATCTAGCGCTAATTCTTGGGTATTTAAGTTCTTAATACGCTTTTTGAGTTTATTGTTAGTATTTTCTGTATGTTGTTTTGTTAGTTGTTTTCGGGACTTTCGAATGGTAACTTTTTTTCCTTAATATGTTTTATTAAAAGATGTTTTTTTAACTTTAAAATAGGCTGCAATAGCTTCTTTGTATTTAGTCCAACTATTTATTGGGTCTGTATTTTTAATGTTTTTTAAGAGAGTTTGGCAGGCTTTAACGTAACATTTAAGTTGTAGTGCAAGTAGGGGGAGTTGCTATTGGCCCTCCCCCCTGTCTACTGTTGTTGGAAGTTTTAGTGTAATACTAATATAATAGTGGTCCGTCTGTATAAGGGATGGTATAATTGCCTATCCGGTAAAGTACTAGGTCTAGTTTTTTCGGGCATAAATTCTATTTAATCGCAATGTTTTTAGTGTTCTTTTGAAGGTGTATTTTTTAAGTCTAGGGTTTTGCTTCTTTTATCCGTTTACTAATTAGCTTCTGTTTGTCCCCTAAAGCTGTTCTAGCAGTCCGTAGAATGCTTTTAGTTTAGCTTTCGACAGTTCCTTACTTGTTTTTTTTGTTAAGTTGTTTTTTAGTCATANTTTTAGTCTCCNTTTTACTAGATTATAGGGGAATTTTAGTATGCTAATGGCGTTATAGCTTTTAAGGTTAGTAAAGTTTTTAGTCTGTGCTAAGAACTATTGTTTTCTAGTTCTAGGGGATTTAGCAGGTGCGTATATATTTGCTATTTAGATAATTCTGTTTTAGAAGGAAATTTTGTTAATTATAAGTTTTTTTTTCGGGGTTTTTGTAAACTAGGTGCCTGTTGGGGTCCTTTAGCGTTTAAGCTTAGGCGACTTGTTTAGTGTTAATAATAGTAGCAATGCTACTTTTATTGTTTTGGCTTTTTGTAATTTATACTAAGAAAGTTGACCTAGCTTTTAGTTCTAANCTTGTTTTTTTTTTTAGGTTAGCTTTTTGGATTATAAGAACGTTTAGTTTGTTGTTTTTCATTAATTTAAGCATACTTTGAAAACAGGCCGGGTTTGCAACTGAGTTAATATTAAAAAAAGCTATATTTAATTTGGGCACTATTATATTATTTTTTTTCTGGTATTATTTTAAGTATGCGTTTTGTATACTTAGGGGGGGCTATTTGTAGGGTGCAAGCTTTAAGCTGTAGGCATAAGTCCTAGTTGTGCTTAGTGTTCTTTGTATTAATAAGAATACTGCATACTTTGCAAAGGTTTGCTCCTTTGTTTACTAGCTTAAACTTTATAGTGTGTTAGGAAAAGAGTTTTATAATAAATGTTGCCAGTTTTAGATTTGTATCTATTATTATTACTGCTTTGCTTTTAAATGTTTTTCTGTATTTTTGGGTGCTTAGCTAAAATTTAATGCTTTTTTGCTTTAGGTGTTTATTGTTGTAGATTGCTGCAATAAGTTCTTGTTTGGGGGCATTACTAGTTTTAATAGCAATCTATAACTTAGCTTTTTTAGTTCGGAATATTAACATTTTTATATTATACTAAGTACTTTCCCTGTTACTTAGTTTAATGTATTTGTTGTTGAGAAAGAGAGCTTAGCCTTCTGTTTTAAGCTTAATAATCTAATTTTTTTTATTTAGGTAGTTTATAGCTAGGATGCTATTAAGGTTTGCGCTTATAGAAGCGTAGGCATTAACGATCATTTTGGTGTTAGGCTGCTGAGCTTTTGGGCGGAGCTCAGCTGGAAGCCTAAGGTATAAGTGTTTTCTATCCGCCCGCTTGTTTATAGTTTTAATAGGGGCTTTTTGTTTTTCAGCTTTTGTTAGGGTTGACTTTTGTAGTTTGACCTTTTTTTTTTTGGTTAAAGAACGTGGGGCAGATGGGGACGCTGCAGCTTTGGCTGTGTTAACTTGAGTACTTCTTCTAAGAGAGTTGGTAGGGGTGTTAGGCTGGCCCTGTTGGTTGGTTATAGGTCTTTTTAGGGAGGGACTTGCGGCGTTTTTTTTAGGGTTAGGTCTTTTGCGACCTTTCTTGCCTTTGGCGGGTGTGGGGGTTAAGGTGCCGATATTTGCGGGGGAAGGGGTATTAGGGCTTTGTTAGGTTAGTAATTTTAGTTTTAGATTTAGGTTTAACTTTAAATCTTAGCTTAAATTTTGTCTGCTAAGCGTAAGATCAACTAGTAATCTAGCTGATCCTTTGTTACTTTTTGGTCCCCTTTTTTGTGTTGTCTTCGGTTGCCTAGCGAGGGGTGAAGAGTAGCCGATAGATTCAGATCCGCCTGGAGTGCTGGGGGTAGGGGTGGATGAGGCTCAGGGGCTAGATGGTAGTATGGGGAGGGGGATTGGTGTTATTGATTGCTTTGCTATTGTGGCAGGCAACAAAGTAACAAACAATCTTGTTTTTCCTTTACTATCAACGCTATTATTGTCCCCTGAGGTATTGTTAAGTTTAGAATTTTTAGGATTCTTTTTTTCAAGTTTAGATTTAGATTTTCTTTTTTTGTTAGCTTTTATAAATTGTTTACAAGCTTGTTGACTTCCGGTATTTCTGCTAGGGCTATTAGCAGCTTTAGATATGCTTTTGTTCTGCTGCTTACTTTTGGCATTTTTACTTTTATTTTTTGTAGCTTTTTTCGTGTTGGACCTAGGTTTTTTTTTTTTTTTCGTTCNACTGTATCTCGAATTCCGTGTTTAGTGCTAGGAATTCTGTTTATTCTATTGTTACTGGGCTTGTCTACAGCGCTCCGCTTAAGTCCAGGGGGGTTCCTTTATGTAGAGTTAGGAGTATTACCATAGCCTATCTTTTCTTCACTTCCTTCATTGTTGACGACAATTGGGCTTAGAGAAAGGGCAAGGGTTGCGGGTTTGGCAGAACAAGCGATGTTTCTGGTAGCTTTAATGTTTTTGTTTTTTTAGGTTTTGGACTCGGCTTCTTTTTGTGCTTTCTTTTTTTTTTTAAAGGATTTTCGTTTCTCTTTTTGCTCCTTGTCCTTTGCTTAATCAAATGGTTTGTTAGTATAACTGCTTGCTTTTTGTAATGCAAAGTATTTTTCGTCAAGCTTATAAAGGGNCGNTTTTTTAAATAAAGTTGGGGCTTTTGTAATATATTCTTTTTGCGAGGTTACTTTGGTTGATTTTTTTTATTTATGGTAATGTGCTTGTTAACTGATTTAGAGGTTTCTGCAGGGGTTGTGGACTTGGGCTTTAGTATAATTATTCAAATTGCGAGTAAATATGTTGGTTTATTATTATTTTTTGTTTTTGTTTATGTTAGGTCTAAGTAGAGGTTTTTATTTATTTTATTCTCTAAACGGTATACTACTACACCTTGGGTCCAAGCTTTTTTAGGGCAAGGTTAGGGCTTTGCCAGGTAATCTCTTAGGCTGCTTTATATACTGGCACCTCTGTTTGTAGCTTGTTATCCCATTCTTTTTACTGGTTAATTTTGTTTAAGCTAATCGGAAAAGGAATCGGGTAATAGGCTGCGTTCTTTGTCTTTCATTTTATTGAAACAAGTAAAAATTCTGATGAAAATTTTGCTTCAAAAAAGAAAAAGTAAAGGGATTTTACAGAGGAGAGTTAGTAAGCGGATTTGGGGGTTTAGGAGGTTCCCACCACCTAGATGTTCCTAGTGCTTTTTAGAGTTTGCCTTTAAGGGTATCTCGAGTTTTGCTGGGTGATCATTAAGTTTTTGTAGGTAGCCCAATCCTTACTGAATAGTAGGTTGTAGCATACCTGTAAGCCCGTTTATACACCGCGTTAAGGTGCTTGATGTTGTGTAATGGATCTAGCTAGCGTACTAGATCTACTGTTGGGGTGGGTGGGTGGTAGTAGTCTGTAGGGGTGGTGTTTGGGGCATCGCCAATGCCTCAACACCGCCACCTACAGGTGCCACCGCCCTGATTCAACAAACGAGCATGGCATGGTATGCGATGGTGGTGGTGCTGTCATCATACTCCGGTTTACCTTGCCTGCGTTTTCGAGGTGCTGGCACGGGAACATTCTCCTCCTGTGCTACTGTCGTAATAAGTGTTGACGCTACTCCCCGCGCTCCGTAGTGGAAGACATGTCTCCATTATGTCTTGCCCCCGTCGACCGAGGCGTTTGAAGCTAAATAATCTTACTATGGAATACTCTAACTCAGTAGGTAGGTCGGTGGCGGTACTGGCAGCCAACTAACCTTAACTAAAGGTACTCATGCAGGATTAACTACTGTACGCTCAACTGATGTGTAAACTCCCAGATCGCGAGGTACTTTCTAACGTCTCTCTCCCTTTCCTTGCTCCCAATAGGCGCCCTGTTCCGCGTGCCACTCACTACTCGAACTGTCGTCCCGTTCGTGTGTGGAATTCCTATTTGTGTAGGCCAATGATCTGGTATGTTGGGAAATTCCCATTTGTTGTTTGGATCCGTGCCCCCCTGCTCCCATTCCCGAAATGTCTGCCAATGAACGGTTTTTCCCTGTGGCCTTTGAGTGGAGTATCTACCCTTGGGTATCAGGCTGGCACCGAGCAGGCAAGCATTGTACGCATAGGTGATGCTGTATCTCTTTAGGGGATTTATCTGCAGACGCCATGCACAGTTTCCATGCTTGATGAGAGTTTGCTGTATTGGCCAAGAGTACATGCATCGTAGTGCCCCAATTACACCCATCAGAAGTATCCAGGAGTTCTCGAGGCCATACCCAAGGCTCTGGGATCGACCACCGCTCCGTAATCAGGGCGCCGACGTGGAGCCCGAACAAATGCCCCTCATCGTCACCACTACCACCATCACGACCCTCACCCGCAGCTGAGTTGCATGTTGTATCTGTTACTGTCCGCATTTTATTTTTACACGTCGTATCTGAGTCACTGGCTTGTTGGGTCGTCACACTATTACTTTTTAACACCTCGTCTAGTTGAGAGGTATGCTAGACGTGGAACGACAAATTCCACCCACCCTTACTCGCCGGTGAATGTCCCACCCATGTCTTACGTGCCTGTCCTGGGATAACCCCTCGTTTTCATGTAGATGGCTTCATGACCCGATGAGCCCTTCCTGTTCTTGATTTTAGGGATTTTAGGGGATTTTAGGGGATTTTAGGGAGGTTAGCTGCGAGGTGGCGGCCCTGTGAGGTTGCAAGAATGATTGCTGGTTTCTGATGGCGAGAAGGGATCTGCCGTCTCGGGCTGGGTTCCTAATGGATCTATTGAAACTGATGGAGATGCGCTTTTCTAGAAAGATGAGACTACGAATCTGGCAATGTTAGTCGTGCCTCAATGGGTGCAGGTAATACCTACCTACCTACCTACCTACCTACCTGGATCGACGTCGTGGTCAGGGGGTGGACAAACGTGGCCGGCTTTTCCACAAACGAGACGGACCGTTTACCTATTCTAATAAGGCTTTGGCCGCCGAAAATTGACTAGCTTGGGTCCTGCAAGGCGCAGTCTTAATACAGCATATCATGCCACAAATAGCGACGAAAATGCATGGTTTTGCATTTGTTCTGTTGCGGTCTCGAAACACGGACGAAGGAACAAATGACCATACATGCCTTGCGAGCCAATATGCCACCGGCGCTTATCTCTCTGTAATAGGTACCTGTTTGGTTGCAATCTAGGTACCTATTTGCCTCCCTCCTTGCCAATGAGGTACTAACCTATTGCCCTATTTGAGCCCACCAGCAGGGAACGAAGCAAGCGAGCATGGTGGTGACTCGTAGTGTGCGGTAAATCCTTCCCTCCGTTCCAAACAAGGAGTCCGCTACCTATGGCGGCGCTACTGTAGGTCCTCCGTACGCTACCTAAGGTTGGTACGAGTTGAGGGGATGGGGTGAGATGGGCTGGAGGGAGGCTCATTGCTGTGGTGATGACGACGTAGATAGATTGAGTCCGGAACCAAAGCTAGGGTAAGCTCAAAATGACGAGTTGTGATCCCAACGACCGATCCTCTCTCTTACATACGTAGACTATGTATGGAGATACGAGCCAATCTAATGAAACCATCCCCACCTTCGAAAAGGCGCGCAAGTCAGGTCCCCCCGAGACGAGGCATAGATAGGGTGGGGATTAATAGCTATAGTACATACCTAGGTAGTCCTAGGTACCTAGAGAGTAGGCGGGTGGTGCATGTGTACATACCTACGAGGTCGGCAGGTACTTTAGGTAGATAGGTAGCCACGGATGTACCTACTTAAGGAAAGTATGTGGTAGTAAGTAGAGTAGCGACATACATAACCTACCTCTAGGTACCTCTCCTAACCTAGGGTAGCGCACCCAGGCAGGTATGTTGTGCACTGATTGCGACTGTACCAGCCTGCTACGGCTTGCGCTAACAACCTAAACCACAGTACAGCTTACCTACTTCCTGTCTTAGCAAATCAAGGCAGCTGGCAAAGATGAGCTGTGGAGGGGTTGTGGCATGCAAAGAACGTATTTGATTGGATGCAGGGAGGGAAGGAAACCAGGAGGACCTAGATGGGTCGTTGGAGTGATGGTTCTGAATG
Organism: Lasiodiplodia mahajangana; assembly: GCA_029590625.1. NCBI lineage: Eukaryota > Fungi > Ascomycota > Dothideomycetes > Botryosphaeriales > Botryosphaeriaceae > Lasiodiplodia > Lasiodiplodia mahajangana. The sequence goes on from JAPUUL010000031.1 coordinate 34,207, forward strand.
AGAGAAAAAAAAAACAGATAACTCGAATTGTTGTCGCAAGCAGAAGGGCGCAATCCTTTCCCACCGCAATATGTCTGTTCTACTAAGTAAGAAACAGTCGCGCGGTCCTTTATTTGATTATTCCCACCCCCATGCATCTTTCTATTGGCCCTCTCCCTATCCACTTGGCGTCTAGGCCCACCATCACAAAAACTGGACTTCCCAAGATTTTAACTAGATACGCAAATCATGGCGTGTGTATACGCTAGCAAATATCTTACACAACCACCTCAGGTTAGGTGGTTGGTAGGTATTTAACACACCGCTGCTGCGTGTACATAGCTGGGGAATGGGAAGTATTCAAGGAAAGAAGAGGAGCGGAAGGGGAGGAAGAGAGAGGAGGGCAGCTGCTCATCCTCTTCCACCGATCGATCCATCCTACCTGGGAAAGTACAGTAGAGACTGGAAACTAGAAACACCAAACTTCCGAATGAATGAATGCGTATGGTCCGGCTGGATGGGTGTGTACTTGTGTGCAAGCCAGGTACCTAACGTCCAAACCCCCAAGCTGCCCCAAGTATGCAAATAGGCGCAGATCAAACCTGCCTAAACTTTTTCACACGTCCATCAACTACCTCGCGTAAGAGCTGTTACTGTCGGTCTGTGGCTTCAGACACTCTTACCTACTGTAATGCACTAACTACGCACGGATATTCACACCTGCCCTGATAACCATATTACGTGTGGATGTATGTACACTTATTGAGGCACGTACACTACCATTGGACTCCGCGGTTTACGCATCCATTAGGTAGACAAGGGAAACAAAAGGAAGCCGAGTCGTACCTCTTAGTAGCGTAACCTTTTCCGAAATCCCCCACTAGGTAGGTACATAGGTAGGTCTGGTGGCTTTGACTTGGACTAGGACCAAATTCATAGAACCGGTTTCGAAGGCGGAAAGATCTCCAGTACCAGCCCAGTTACCCAGGGTATGTATATCTATAGAATACAAAGAAGGTAAATAGGAAAGTAGCCGTAATGTACGTAAGGGGAGGCTATACCTAAAATAACGGCAACAACAGGTTCGTAATTCCGTAAATATTATTCTCCTGTCCAGTTAGGTATTATGATGACAGGAGGAACTTGCCGCAGCCAACCTTGGTATCTTGTTTTATTGTCGTCTTGTAGTCAGGTAGTAGCACCAACACTACCATCGTACCTCCACTGTTGATGGTGGAGGATTTAATAAGTACACGCCCCCCTGCCCAACAATACACATCGACTTGATACTGTAAGAGGCCATCTCTCCAACAATAGGAGGTCTGGACTTGTCCCAGGTATTATTTTTGACCAAACCATTGTCTATTTAACTACGTACCGCCTACAACCGAGCAGATAGCCTTTGCATGTTTAACCCTAGGTAAGTAAGTAGGCTAGTAGATAGTTAAAAGTAAGATGTCACTACAAAACATCCTGTCTAACCTGAGCTAAAGGAGTTAATAGAATGGGTACAGTAGCAGAGCAGGAGTAGGCGTCTGTATTTAGCGGCCAGTATACGTATGTAGGAACCTGTAATCATCCTAGATTTATGCCAGACGGCCCTCCGGTTTCGTGACCACCATATATCTAGGTATACTGTCAGTGCTATACCTAGTGAGAGCCAACATGCGTGTGCCGTAAGGTTATTACCTGCTCCCTACCTCCCAGCCATAGGTAACACTATGTAAAAGCTTAGAATAGGAATCAACTTCGTTACCTGGTTAGGTTTCATGTACCTACCTATTTAATTTATCACGATATTATTCACATTCAATACACGCTGGCCCAATATAGATAAGCGATATGTAGGTTTCGAGTTAACTGCCTAGCAACTATGAATTTTAGCATAATATTACAGCACTCCTAACCATGAGGGACCTCTGATACGCCACTATGTATATGGATCGTGGATCTTGCAGTTGTACATATGTATACCTACAGCACTGTACTGTGTCCTCATTGGCCCATCCTCTTCATCATACATGTAGGTATTTACAGAAAACCAAGTACCTACCTAATAATGCAATATGCTCTACGATTGTTTAGCTGTAACACGGACCGTGCTGTTTCATACTTTCCATGTAAGATACCTACCTAGGTAGGTAGCTTGTCATGTAATCAAAGTTGTTGATTTATCATTAGTCAAGAGCATGTATTGTAAATACCCCGAAAACAGCCTGGCTTTAAGACAAAAGGAAGGAAAAAGAAGAGGAAAAAAACAGAACTGGTTTGATAATTTGCTTGGCTTTAATATGGTCTAGGCCAGCAAACATCATCAGTTATTGAATATAGAGTTAGTATGGACAGTGTGTCTTACCATACCATTGTTGGACGTTTGCGGTCTGATGATGGGCACACACCCACCTACGACCCAATTTGCCTACCTACACACAATTCACGGCGAGAGGGAGATACTTACATAGGTAAAGTATAGCACTGCAACACCACCCTGACTATAAGACTCCTGACACACCCAACTTGTACTTGACGTGGTCTGTAAGTGGACAGTGCATCCAACCAGAACCATTACCCGTGATTCGTGAAACTGTATGGCACCGTACGCCATTATTGCCACACCGTATACCTACTTAGCGGGCAAGGGGGTGGTGGATGAAGGGAAGAAGGGAAAGGGGTGGACCTGGAACAAAAGCGGTGCCCTGCGTGCTGAATGCGGACAATAGATAGGTGCCCCACTCATTACCTCTGGCACATTTGTACCTCTCGGATACCAAGCAATACTTTAGAGCAAACGGTTCAACTACTTAGTAGGTAGTACCTACCTGAGCCTGAGTACAGCAACAAGCCTACCTCTATTAAGTAGATTCATGCACCACATGCACAACTCAGTCCCAATCTAACCATCGCATGTCGGCATATCTATAGAAACTTTTCATGCTCCTAAGTATCTAGCTCTCTAGCTAGCAGATGGGTAGGAAGAAAAGGCCAACTTACATCTATGGGAATAAGTGTGTGGTAGCTAAGACGTAGGCCATAAGGCACAGGGTGGTCGACCTGAGCCTTCTGCGCACAGGCTGCGCAGTCGGTACAGCTGTGCCGATGCAATACTTAAGCCTCCTAAGGATGGAAGTATCCTGTCGTGGACAATGGGTACAGTGGGGACGTACCTAGGCAGGTACCTACAGTATGCAGATACTGTCCCACCCTTACACCAAGTCGTGCTAGCTAGCTCTAGCACCGTTACCGACTGACTTACATGACCACATACCTCCAACCTAAGCCTTCATACCGAGAGCAAGCATAGGTAATCTCCAGACTACCTACCTACTTAGCAATTGTACCTAGCTTCGCCTTTCATGTTGACCTGAATGTATATACACTCTCTACCCATCCATCCATGTATAATATTCTCTAGACGCCACGTTGAGTTCCAATTGAATGATTTTCCCTTTCCGAAGATGAAGCGAGACCTGTGAAAGCAAGACTTCCTGGCATAGGAATTCCACCTCCCAACCCATCCGTCCGTCCAGCCTTCCACCTGCTCGTCCATCCCTCTTCCCTCGAGGCCGAAGCCAGAGCCGAAGCCGGGCGAATGTGCGAGAGCTGAGATACTACAGGAGAGAGATTCCCCC
>JAPUUL010000310.1:0-20973 GCA_029590625.1 Lasiodiplodia mahajangana
ATATACCATTATAATTAAAAGCATTATAATACCCTTAATAATTATAAGTGTCAATTAACAACTTACCATATAAAAAAAAAATTANTTTAGCGCTTAWTAAAATGTTTTTAAAGNCATAAAAAACAATAATAAAAACAACAAAAACATAAATAATTAAAAAAACTAAAATAAACAACGTAAAAAAAACAACAATAATAATCTTTAATAAAAAACTTATTTAGCTATTACTAATTAACTTTTTAATTGTTATTTTATTAAAGAAGTTAAAACGCGTTTAATAAGCTTAATTAATTAAAAAAGCAATAATAAAAAAAAGCAAAAAAGCAAAAAATATAAGAATTAAACGTAGTAAAATAAGTATAAAATTTAAACGCAGTAAATATAACAATAAAATAAATAAACAATATTAATAATTATTAAAAAATAATTAAACTTTATTAATAATTAGCTTAGTTTTAAACTTTAATAAGCAATTTTATGCTAAAATTAATAAGAAAATAGCTTTTAATATATTAAACTAAAGCTTAAGTTAAACAAAGGCAAAATATATTAAAACAACTAAGCAATAATACTTTAAACATAAACAAACATTAATCATTATAACACTTATTTATAACCACTTATAACATTTAACAAAAATATAACATATATTTATCTTTTAACTTTATAATTAATATTTTTAAANTTTTTTTTATCTTTAGCTTTGTTTTAATTATTTTTTTTATAAAAACAATAAAATCCTTTGTTTATAATAACCTAGTGCTTTTAACACTTCCTTTAAACCATATTTATACATTATAGCTTAAATACCTTACTAGTATTTAACACCACGCCGCTGCTTATAGTTATGCTATAAAATCATAAATTAAAAAAAAAACAAAGCAAAAAAGGTAAAAAWATATAACTTAAAATNATAATAAAGCTAGCAAGTTTATTTTAAAAGCAAAAGTTAAAGCAAAGTAAGCCATTTTWAAAAAAACAAACTGCTTTTTTTTTACCACTGTTAAACAAAACAATAATAGCTTATATTATCTTAGCGTTAAAAATCCTTACTATAATCACTTAAAATTAAGCAATTTAAAAAATCATATTCAACATTGCATAAAAACTAAACAGTATTACAATATTATAAAAAAAAGCATAAAACTTTAAAAAAACAATAAATTAATTTTTTAAAACCTTTAAAAAGCTAACTTAACTTACTTTCTTATAATAAAAAATATAAATAACTATATTGCAATATATAAACAAAACTTAAAAAAAATACTTAACAAAGCTTTTAAAGTTTTTCTTAAGCTTTAATAGCACCTTAATATATAACATATACCTTTAATTTAAAAAAGCGTTTTTATAAGATTATTTTAATCACTTAAATAATTTTAAAAAATATAACAACGTTATTTAAACATACTTATAATAAACTTTATATATTAAGTTAATAAATATAATATACTACTCCTTTAAATCACTAGCTTTATAAAAGTAAACACTCATTTTATTATAGCTTACATAATGCTTTTTAACAAAACAACTAAAATAATAACATAAGCAATAAAGTATATTAAAAAGCTTTGTTAACAACTTGTTTCATGCCTTTTATACGTTATTATTATAAACTTTAATACTACTNAAAAAAAAAGCATTTTATTTATTTAAAAAAATTAAACATAATAACAACTTTGCTTATAGCACGTTATAAAAAACGTTTAAACCAACATTAAAAAAAACTAAAAAAGCAAGCTTTTTTTTAAATATAAGCTTATTTTTATTATTACGTTATTATCACTATATAGTATTGTTTATACTACTTAATATATATTTAAAAAAACAGCTGTTATGTTAAATTTAAAGCTTTATAATACCCTTAAAATAAACTATATAAAATATATAGTTATTAAAATTAAACAAATAAAACGCTATTATTATAATAACAAGCTTATAATTAATTATACTTTTAATAGTATGCTAACTTTTTAAAAGCATATTATATATACTTTTTTACAAGCTTAACTTTAAAAACACTAAGTAAACCTTTAAGAAAAGTTCGCAAATTAGCTTATTATAATCAAATATTTAAATAGCACTTACATAAAGTATTATAAACAATAATGCCACGCATACACTAAAACTTATCGCAATTTTAAAGCCACCATTACCTTATAAGCTAAATCATTTTATTATAAAATTTAAACCCATATAAGCAAAACAAATATTAATATTATTACTTTAATTAACAAAGTTTATAAGCTAATTATAAATAAATAAACAAAGTATTTTAAAAAAGTTAGTTTATAATAATAGCACACTTAATAAATTAATTATAATTAATTGTTATTTAAAAACAAAAAACTATAGTTTAATATTAATTAGCTTATTTTTAATAAAGCTAATATTTAGTTTAAATTAGCCTTTAAAGCTTATAAAAATAATAAAACAGTTAGCTTTAAAGCTTATACTTATAATTATATTACTTAAAAGAAAATACTATATTAACATTAATTATATAAGTATATAAAGCTTAATATTTAAAAAAAAAATAACGTTTAAATTATTATTATAAATAAAAGTTAAAAGTTAAAAATTAACAACTTTAACTATTATTAATAATTAAAAGTTAACTTATAAAAAATTAACCTTTTATTTTATATATATAATCTTATTTTAAAACTATGCTATTATAAGCTTTAAAACAACAAATGCTTAACAAAAGTATATTTAAATAATAATAAAGTATATAAACACTTTTAGTAAATATAAAACAATAGCTATTAAATGCTTTATTATAAAGAAATTAAGCTTTAAAAAATAACGTTATTTATTAGCTTATAACTATAAAAAAAATTAAGCAAGCATTAAAAAAAAAAGAAAACTTAAAGCTTTATTAGCTAAATTAAATATAAAAAATAAAAAAGTTAAGCAAATTAAAAAAAAGTTAAAAAAATTATAAACTTATAACTTATAGCTTTAATATTAAAAATAAAGCTATAAATAATACTTTTTATACTTAAAAAACTTAATAAGCTATTAATAATAGCTTTATTTAGCTTAAYAATAAACATACTAAAAAGTTTAATAATACTTTTATTATTATTAAACAACTAAATAACYTAGTATAAAAAGCTATAAAGTTATTACTTTAAGCCTTTTTTAAAAARATTTATAAAATAATATATAASYAAGTTATTTTTTAAAGCTATTTTTAAAAATAACTTTARTAGTTTTTTTAYAATTAAATRCTTATTTTATATAAATTACTTATAATATTATTATAAATTTAAAAAATAAACTTATATRTTTAATTAACTTAAAAGTTTTTYRAAGTTAATACTTATAGTTATATTAAAATTTAAATTATAYTAAACATTAAAAAAAGTTATAATAATTATAATATATTACTTTAATGCTAAAGCGCTAAGTATAAGTTTAAAAGAATATATAGTAAAAATACTGCCTTTATATTGCTAATTTTTAACTTTGTTTTTTTTTTTACTTAAATTAGGTGGGGAGTAAAGCAGAGCTAGACGTTAGTGCTACAGGGGAGGTGCTCCAGCTATAAAAGGTGGCAGACGTAGGTGGGCTTGTGTCTAGCACTTGCGCGAGTGCTAGGCTTTGATTAGTGGATACCAAAGTCGCCCGAAAGAAGATAAACTAGGAGACCAATGACGTATTTGGAGCTATGAATTACGTGTTGGGGGCATAGACGTGTGATATATCGGGAAGAGCGAGGAGGTGAAGGTGAAGGTGAACCTTGCAGGTATGCCAGTTTATTTGGAGATCAAAATGGATATCACTGACTTACTCGACCTTCTTCCGCCAAAGTCAATGGCTCGTGAGCTTCTCGTGAGGTTTGCTAACCGAGCTAAAGGTGACATCGCTTCCGGTTAAATGCAGGCTCCATTATTATACATGGACCCCTGCCTAGGTAGGTACCTAGTTTCCTGCCCTAGTCTAACTACGTGCGTACATAGTAGACAACCGGGAGTGCTGATCCTCGTGATGACCTCTTTTTCTACTTGTCTTCGTTATGGTCTATGTAATTTATAATTGAAGACATCAGGCACTAGTATCATGATATGACTTTCCATTTGTCTTACCCTCCTCATAATAGGTATCAAGGTGAGTGCTAACGCCGACAAGCTTGGGGATATGCCGGCTTTACGGGATAGATGCCGCCTCACCGGCACCCAGCCTCTACTATTCCGTACCTTACCTTTCACCCATTCCCCATACCTGCAAGGTTCCCCTCGCTAGTGTTCTTCTGAGATTAGCTTTGCCGCCCTTAAATCGGAATAGGAATTTCACCTTAGCCACGCCGCTTTTAGCCCGACCCTGGCCTGGCCTGGGTCCGCTTTTGCACAAACCAGAATAAACAAACCTGCATAACTTCCAAGGCATTATAGACGTATTAGGGTATTGTACAGCATACAGTAGGTACCTACTGTAAATGCACTCGACGACTACAGTGGACCGTTAAACCTAAGAGAGGGGCGGAGAAAGCGACAGGGGAAAGAAAAAAAAACATACAACACCAGGGATTCGCTGGTCGTCACCGACCCAACTACTAATCTGGCGGTATCTGGCTTAGCTATGGGGGAGCGGACGGGACCCCGCGTTTTCCAGATCCTATGGTCGTATGTGATATCTCTTACAGTTAAGGTGAATTATATACCGGGCTAGGGAGGCTGACGAAATTGTCGTCAACCGATGATAAACCTTCCGACCCTAGTTTAAGATAGCGGGCTAGCGTGTAAGGACGCGACGCAGTGTTCGCAAGTCATGTTGCGTTAAAGGAGTAAGGCCGTATCGACCAGCCATATAATCCGAGAGATGCCCATAGCGCCCAAGCGGATCGGAGATGGGGGACGCAGCCCGTCGGCGGGAGAGTCCGGAGCCAGCCGAACCATGACACTGCGCGATCGTAGTGCTTCGAACGCAGCGGGAGTATGCGCACGACAGTCTCCCGGGACGGATACCCGGAAGTTTCCGTCCCACGAGTCCTATTTTAACTAAACTACCTAGATCATAACAGTTAACTCTCCAATTGTCATTCTACTGTAGGCACTTCGGACTACTTAAGATGCATACGGAGGAGTTATCACAACAGGCGCGAGTAAAGAATCAAGACATTCCAATGTATCTATTAACCTAATGATACTGGGCACAAAGAAAGACACTATTGAGTTTAATTACTACCTTATATTTAACCTAAACTTAAACCCACTAGAAGTGCTATATAGAAGTTTAACTTACGGTTAGACTTTACAGCATTTTTTATTGGTGTAAGTGTTATGGGAACTTTAACTACTAGTAATTGAAATTTTAACCATTTAACTACCCAATTAATGTTTAAAGCTTGTAGTTAATCAATGTAATTAGCTGAGCTATATTATTGTTGAATTTTTGAGGTTTGAACACCAGGTTCCAAGTTGTGCTTGATTTAAATGGCTAGTATTTTTGGCACTTCTAAATGCGAGTGAAGTGTGCAGGGGGCTGAGCCCAACGGTTGAAAGTGGCCAGGCTAGGTGGGCTAGGTTACATACATTACTGTTAGCTCTGTCAAATATTACAACCTAATCTAATAACTTCCGCCATACTGAATCCTTAAAGTAACATAATCTTTTCTGCAACACTAATGCGCTATAAAAGCATCCGGTCATACAATTATCACCGTTTAACCTGCGTGCTTTGATCCCTCCCCGAGTCTATATTTAAAACGCTACGCGCCTTGAAAACATGATTTCTTTGCTTTAAACGCTCAGTTGTGTTGCAACCCACCTATCAACACCAGCATCCTCTGCCACGGCCTAATCTAACCCATCATCATTAGTTAACCTCTTTACTCTTCATCTTCAACCTCTCTCCTGTCTCCTGGATATGATCTTGCCTCCTCATTTCCCGGCAGTTTGCTTGCTAGCCTTCCTGTATGCGTCGTCACCGTGCTGCTAAGTACACCAGGACATTCTCCTCGCTTGATATGGACTGCTAAAGCTGTTTGTGCCCCCTTCCCCACCTGAACTTGTTATACTAACACAGTTAAACTTCATCAAGATTACTAAGTACCTTTTCAATACGGCGCGGCCGCCTTAACTAATACTAAAAGGTTTAATGAGATATATATAGTAGTTTTATGTATAAATGTTCCGGACATCCCCTCTAAGCGCAGAGATGGCAGTAGCATTATTAACATAATAGAAAAATTAAAGACATGCTTAGTATTGACATTACACGCCTAATATTCTCAAACTCGCCGGCAACAGTAATATATGTAATGGATGTCGATTTAGGGAAGAGCCCTTTATACGTCTTGATTTCCCACCGCCTTGAGAGTTAATCCAGCTTGTTGTAGTTCACCTCAGTATACCCTAATGGGATTTCCCCATAGCAAGCCATGAAGCTGAGTGTACCGCTGCGCAATCGAACGATGATATTGAACTCTGCGTTTCTCCACTTCCCCTTTTCAACTGGGCTTCGGTAACTTGATGTGTCGCGCCGGATGACTCTCTCGGGAACATCGAATCTGACGCCGCACAAAGCCTTCACACCTTCGGGGGGAAAACAACGTCAGGAAAGACATGCTCCTCGCAACAGGGAGGGTTTTCGACCACTTACTGTCATCCATTCTGTTCGAAGGAACCGGTTGCTCGGAAACGTATAATGTCTCTTCAAATGAACGGAGCCCCTTGCTGCGCCAACCGATCCCGTCTACAGCCCGCGAAAACGAGAAATCGAGTGTTTTACCAATCTGGTATGTTTCGCCCTGCATTGGTTAGAACATATCCAATATTGCCTTTCCGTAGAAATGATAATGAAAATACCCGCTTGAGCATCCAAAGCATTTGGTCCGTCGCCATCAACTGTCCCGTGGCGGGGTCTACGAATCGATCCCGCCAGTCGTGCATTCTGGGGTCGAAGGGTTCCATGATTGGAATGCCATAGCTGTACTTCGAGATGCGAGCAGCGACTGTCCCCAACCCTACTTGGGAAGCAGCTCCGAGTCTAGAGTTCCAAGGGTTTCCATCTGCTAATCTCGTAGAAAGAGGCTGTTCCAAGCCCCATAAGCATGCCCCCCGGCAGATTGCCGACCACCTGCAAGGTCAAGAAGTCAGCCATCGATAAGTCCTCTCGTTAGGTTCCTAGGGACACTCACGCGTCGTCCACCTGGAGTACTCGGATATTTTGAGAGCCATATGTTGCTTCCAGGCGATTATGAATATATCTGTTCCCACCGAAACCGCCGACCAAAAGAATGCTCTGAACAGATTTGATCGTGTTAGTGGTTCTCGACAAGATGTCCTCAATTAGGCACTCACCTTGACGACAAGACCCTTCCCCTGCACCTCTTGCACCTGGTTCTGCACAAGCGTATCAATGCTACAGTATATATGATCGAAGATTGTACGCAACACGTTCCTGTGACGCTGGATAATTAGTGGACAGGATGTGCTTGCCACGGGGGGTTACGGTGGAATCAACATACAGTTTAAGAGGGATGGTATCATCAACGATACCTTCTTCCTCATTGTCATCTATACCCTTGAGATCGACGGAATAATCCTTGTCATCGCTGCCGTCGAATGCTCTTTTGACGCCAAACTCAAAGTCGCGAAGCATCTTGTTCTTATTCGCCTGTTTGATTCCGGCGTATGCCTCCTGCCCGACCAGCCCGATGATATATCTTTCGAATGCCATGTCTAAGAAAACTGACCCACACAGGCCGCCTGATGGATATTTATGTTAGGGAAGGGTATAGAATTCTCGTCGTCTTTGGTTCACATACCGTCGCCTATGGCGCACTCAACGAGCTGGAGCGGTTTGGTGGACTTGACTTTGTAGCTGATGAGATCCTATCCGCCAAGGTTAGTCTAGGGGTGTAAGACCAACTTCAGCCCCTAGATACATACCACAGTGCCACCTCCAGCATCACAGACAACAAAGGCATCCCCGGACTAATCAAAGACGTCGTCAGCAATGGTCACAAATAAAACGGACCTGAAAGTGTAACGACAGGATTCACTCACTTGAATTGTGTTTTCGGCTGCCTTGCTCTTCAACGTCGCCAACGCGGCTGCTTCGGGTTCTGTCACAATATGTATATCATCCGGAAGCCCTGCCTCCTTAGCGGCCCTCAGCGTCCGATCTTTAGCCTGGTGAGACCATATCGCCGGGACGGTCAAAGTGACACGACGCTGGAATATAGATTCCCAATCGTCCTCATCGATGCGTTTCCGGATGTTTTCCCGGGTGTACGCCCAGAGTTCTCTAAGATAGTCTCTGACGACCTGATCGGCCGTCATGCCAAGCTGGGTAAGAAGTTGGTTGCTATGTTTCACTTCGTCGACGGTGTGGGAGTATTTCTGCTCCGGCTCGAGGAGTATCTTGATCCATTTGAAGCTCTCTTCCTTGATCGAGACCTCATAGCCCCAGTGATGGACATGCCCGTCTCGGTACGAGATCTTGGAGGGGACTTTTTCTTGGTTGGCGTTGGTGGCTTGTGGGTTCCGCCAGTCCGTAATCAACCGGACCTTCTTGTCGCCCTCATTAATGGCCCAACTCACACCCGAATGGCTACAATGGTATCAGTAAACTTAAGCCTCTTATCGATGATATCGCTCACCTGCAACTCACGTGGTGCCAAAGTCCATACCGACTACAATCAAAGTGTCATTATGACTGCCAGATGTTGCACTTGTCTCAGCTAGGGAGCTAGAACTATCGAGCTGGCTGAAGTCGGATGAATAGTGCCTGTCTTGAGCCATGGTTGATGGATAACAATGAAGGTTGGGTTTGGATATCTAAGGTATGGTGCGATTATGTTGAAAGAAAGATTAATAATTCTATCAGGGTGAGAATGATGAGCAAACGACAACCAATGACAAAAATGAGCAGTAGAGACCAAGGGCATGTTAACAAAAGCGCTAGTATGTTGGCAGACGGTTGGTTGTCAAGCTGTAGCACAGCATTGACTTCTTTTCAGGCGCGTATGCAGCGGCAGGGGCAGCGTCAGGGGAAGCAGAGGAATCTATAAATGGTACGTTTCACTCCATCCTTCGTTCCATCTACGAGACATATGTACTGCGTGCTGACCAAAGGAGGAGGCCGAAAATGCAGTTTTCTGTCAACCCAATCGACCCCTAGCGATCTCATACAGACAAACTCGTATGCGTACACGCATCTTCTGACAGCGGCGCGTCACTCGGAACCGACACAGCCACCCACCAATAGTCATCGCCAGGTCTAAGCGCCGGCTACAAGACCATGTGCTGGCACCTCCGTAGTGCTTTATAAATGGAAGATAAATTAAAATGTTGAACTGTGCTAAATAGAACTATGAAATATGAGTAAGTGGGCCAACAAACGAGTTTTACAGTACTGGTTACGACGGCCATGAGCAGATTCGAATCCCCAGACATCGTGGATGCCAGGTTGCCGGCGGGCCAAGGCCTTCCTATGGTCATGGTCATGGGGGTTACCGGTGCCGGGAAAAGCTACTTTATCAATCAAATGGCAGGCAAAAGGGTAGTTGAAGAGGGAGCATCGCTTAGATCATGTAAGGCAACACTAATAACGAAAGGAAGAAGCACGGTTCAAGTTTTAACTAAAATACCGAGCCCAGGTACTCAACACTGTACAATTGTCCCCATTTCAGTGGGCAGCGTCAAGGCTCTAGTCATTGATACTCCTGGTTTCGATGACACGAGCCGCAGTGACGCAGAGATCCTCGGCGAGATTGCCAAGCTTCTCGCAGGGCAGTTCACCCTAGGGTTCGAGTTGAAAGGCATCATATACATTCACCGGATTACCGATAACAGGTATGCGGGCTCTGCAATCAAAACCTTTGAGGTCTTCAAGCGTATCTGCGGAGAAAGAGCTATGGAGAATGTCATACTGGTGACAAGTCGATGGGACGAAGTCGGAGAATCAACAGGGGCAAGTAGAGAACATGAGCTTCGGGAGGGTTTCTGGGCATATATGCTCGGCCACGGTTCCAGTCTCAGTCGCTACCATGGAGACCGCGAATCCGCCCGAGCCATCGCTGCCCAGCTTCTCCTCAAAGACGCTGTTATGCTGCAGATACAGGACGAGATGGTCAACGCAGGCAAGAACCTTGATGAAACTACAGCCGGGTCTTTCGTCGACAGCAGTCTTGCCAAGCAGAAATTGAAGTTTGAGAAAGAGCTAAGAGAGCTCGAGGAACTACGCCGGCAACTTCGAGAGAGCGATCGGCAGATGAAGCGCCAAGTCCAGTCAGACTTGCAAATCCAAAGAGGGAAATTAATGGATACAGAGGAGCAGCAGGTAAGCCTGAAAAGAGATATCGTGGGCGAGGTCGAAGAAGAGATCAAGACTAAAAAGTCAAGATGGCTTTCAGGTGCTAAGAAAGCTCTCCCGTTCTTGCCCATCGCCTTCAACTTGTTACTCATGTTTGTCGGCTTGCCACCCGTAGCCGGGGTTTCAACTGCTCTAACAGAGCTTTTTAGTGGTTAGGTTAGAGTATTTCATTGGGAATCTGATAAGGTGTGATTGAAACCTTGTTCGCTGGGAAATCATTTTTCTGCTTGTCCAATATCCAGTAGCGGTCAATTTAGTTGTGCTTATTCGGGACTTCTTAAATTACCAGGTTAAGGTACATTTCCTGAGAAGTAATTCTTTCAAGCCTGTTTCAATATACATATAATAAAATAATTGCACCCGAATTTAATGCAGCCGGCTAGAGCTCTTAAGATTTCCTCTTTCGTCCAAAATCCACCCACCCCAATATAATTCGTCAGCGCTTGTGAAAGCGCTTTCGAAAGTAAGCTCAGAGATTGTCGCCCAAGTTAGGTAGGGCCGCACGGCGTTGCGTGTGTCATGCATACTTCGCCCCCAATGCTCCTTTCATTTGATGCAGCATATTCAAATAGGTAGTTCTTTACTCATGTTTGAACTATCGACTGCCTGCATACGGCCAAGCATCATATCTTGGGTTAGTTCAGTCCTCATGACTTTACGCATTACTTGAACTAGGCTCGCCTACGAATGAAAACCCTGGTAAAGGCTGTGGCTGAATGCCATCCCTCCTACTCGCCGATGGAACGTGATGTGGTTGCTATCGTCTAGATAGCCGCCGTCCTGACCATCCATGTCGAGTTTGTTACAGGGAGGCTTACGAGAAGCCCCTGAGATGAAAGTTGCACTTTCACCTGCGGCCGTTGCGATTCCCTGTACCATGCGTAGTAGCGCACTGGTTTCAACGGAGACCAAGAGAGAGCCCTCTTCTTCCTCTTGTCTGTACTCTTCCCTGACATGCGAGATCGCAACTTGTGTCTTTCAAGCGTTGAATTTTGCAATCCATTTCATTCTTAGTGATATTCACCATGAACCCGGATATTGGATACGGCAATGACTCTTACGGAGGTGGACGCGTCAGTCCAGACGACGATTCATCGACCAAAAAGCCCCTTGGAAGGGGACATAGAAGTCACCGTGGCGCTAATGGACGAGGTGAGATAGACCCGAATAATATCTTAGATCTTCCACACTCAGCTGCGACTAACGCGAGATGAGATGTCGAGAAAGACGCTAGTTCTGTCTATTCACCTGCTTATGACCAAAGCTCCAGCTCGAAAGGTCCAAATGGCCTGAAGAAGAGCTTTGTGAACTTCGGAGCGAAACTCTCGAAAGGGAACCCCGAACAGGACGAAAAGGCTACCCAAGGAACCCAACAGAGGATGAAACAAGACCTACGCGAGCTCAAACAACTGAGAAAGGACCAAGACCAGCAGATCGATGAGCTCAAGACGATGCTCCGGGAGAATGAAGACAAGTCCAATAAGCTCAAGCGACGTAACGAGAAACTCCAAGCACAGATCGATAGTGATGAGTCAACTTTAGGTCATCAACAGCCAGATGAGGTAGTCCTATCACAATTTCGAAGCTTGATCGGCAGCATCAAGAATTGGGCTGCTAAATGGTTTTCCGGTTCTCCCCCTCACGATGTCGGTTTCGATTTCGACTGGTCGATTGACGGAGACTTCAAGGCCATCCAGAGCATTCTGCCCTACGTCAAGAACAAGGAAGATTTTGCGAGCTTCGTCACCGACGTTAGGAAAAGACGCAAGTTTGTTCGTGGGTGGGTTGGGCTCCATGTTGCCAAAGACATATTCCGAACCCTGCCAGCTGCGGTGAATCTGTACCCATTCCCCCAAGAATTGGGTTCCGATATCTGGATCCCGGCTGTGCTTCGTGCCCATGTCGACGAAATTGAGCTAGCCCTTTTGAATTCGGGTACGCCAATAGCAAATTCCTCCCGTTAATGGCCTCGACAGAGATACTAATCTTTCGTTTTAGGTGACTCTACAACTCTGAATGAATTCAATCAATGGAGATCTCTCACCATGTCACTATTATTCAAGAAATACCCAGGAATCTCCGAAGAGACGACGCGGCTGGTGGAAGAGAGCGCAAGACATGCACTTCAGCCCATCCTCTCCGCCTTACCGAGGGCTGATAGGGAGCCTGCTAAGCAGAAGCTTATAGAGAACGTATACAAGCCGGCCCTAGAACTTAGCCAGTTGTTGAGACGCCAGCGAGCACTGTGGAGCGTCCGATTTCCCTATGCGAATTATCAAAGCAGAAATGGGACTAACACGGCCGTCTTCAACGAAGTCTTCATGAAGGACACGGAAGACCAGGAAGACGAGGATGAATCGGGACGCCATGACGCACGTACGCTGAAGTGGGTTGACATTGTCGTCACACCCCTTCTATATAAGTCGGGGACCATCGATGGTAAACAGTACGATGTGGAAAACGTAGTAGAGAGAGCAGAAGTGTTTTGCGCCCCATCCAACCAGCAATATTAACTATTAGTAGATCAAGGACGGTCTACAGCTGTTACGTCACATGACCTCTGCAGTCACGTGACTTATGCCTGCTCGCACATAAGAAGTAGCTACCTATTTCTCCTAACTCTCTTGGGTCACCTTTCTTCTTAGCTAGGTAGCCAGTCACCAGAACAGTGCTACCACTATCCAAGTCCTCATATTATTCCTGTCACCATAGTGACCCTATAGTGCTGTAGCGCACTACGCATTTCCTTCCCGATTGTTGGTTAGTCCTTATAATGGCGGCCTAATTATCAGGTCTGCGTTCGTGAATGTGAGACTTGTAGTCAGGCGGATTGGCTAGAAGTAGTTCCCTGTAGATCTGTAGCTCATAAGGTTACGTAACTGTCGGGTGACATGTCAGTGTCACGGTCCCATATACGCAACTACAATCGGTTTTGGTAGTGTCATGGTATAGTATTGCAGTTCTGTTCCATGACAGTCAGTCGTATCGAATTCTCGAGCAGCGCTGCTTGAGATATAAATACAGATTGTCGTGCGATCTAAACAGAGCACCACTCTCCCCACACAGTTTAACTCTTTGCTGTTTATTTATTTATAACAATCCAAGGCACACGGTGAACATACATTCATCAAAAATTGAGCCGCAGTGGCCCCCATCGCCCGCGTTATTTACTGGGCTTTGTATATTTATTATGAGATTTACCTAGATGCATTCTGCTCTATCAAGCATTGCAAAATACTACACACAAGTGGGAGCTAGAAGAGTGATGTGAAGCAGGAACTTGCATACATGAGCATAAGGCCTCTTATATAACTACTTAGGTACCTGTCGTAGCCATTCATTTTCACTATTCAATATAAGCATACAACAAGTTCTCGGAACTGCATGGGAGTAATCTCCTGACGACTCAAGCGAACAACGACAGTACTTGCACAGACCAACCCTTACGAATATCAACGCCTAGTATAGCCGATCTACTCTAGATAAGTTAGATTGGGTCCCCTAGATATGCCGAATATTCCTTTTAATTAAGACTATCGTATGCCTTACCAATAACCCAATTTTTAGATGCTGGCGCCGATGTTGAAGTGGCAGCAATAGAGCTTACTACTAGGTAGGTAGTGGGTGGCCAGTCTAGGTGGCCGGGCTGCTTTTTTCTTGGATAAATAAAGCTTATCCTTTTGCATAAATCAGACATAAATAGCACGAACAAAAGCGGCGGCCGCGCTATGCCTAAAGTAATTAGTCGACCCTTGGAAGTGGTAAAATTCCGCCATCAAGGCTCTGTGCGCTACTCCGAGCAACTTTCCCCAACTCCCCAGTTTAATCTAGTGCGGAGAATGTTGCAGTACCAACCGAAGCCAAATATTTTGTTCGGCTAAGATGCCAGGGGTAGGTATCTCATGGCAGAGCTCATGGTAATCAACCTACCCGTGCATCTTGCCAATGCGGAGGTTGATCCCACTATACCATTAGGAGCCTTGATAGCTCTAGGAAATATCTCCGCAATCGTATTGGTCTTAAGAGGGGGCAAACGATTAGACGAGCCGGAATGTGTGGCCTCGATCGCTCTATATCCGCCTTGTCGGTATAATATAAGAGGCAATTATCCGCCTCCATCGGTGAGTAGCTATGTAGGTACTTTGGACTGTTTGCCTCGCCGGCTTTGGGACCTTACGGCTAGTTGGGCGCTCGTTTTTAGATTATCATATCACTTGGTACGGTCGTTCTCGATGTCTTCGTTTTTATGGCTAGTGCTAGCCGCATGGGTATCGTTCGTCGTAGCCCTCGGACAACAGCCCATTATTAGCTTTACATCCGCCCCGGACTCTTTCCAGGTCTCTGGTGGCAAAATATCAAACCCCCAGATCCTCGTATCCAGTGGTGACAATTGGGGTGTGATCCGGGCAGCGGGAGATCTTGCGAAAGACTTTGGTCGCGTTACCGGGACGAACTTCACGCTTAGCAATGGCAAGAAGGGAGCCAAGCCGGCTACGTATGAATATCGACCTGTAGCTGCTAACTACACGTATGTAAGTTATGAATGTCGATATGATACGGTTGTTCCCTCATACTCTTACTAACGATATCTCTGATAGTACGAGACCAACGGCACGGGGCACTTCTCCGGGCCAGAATACACCGATCCGTCAGCCAAAGATACGGTGATTATCGCCGGAACCCTGGGCCGTTCCGAAATAGTCGATGGCTTAGTCAAGACCGGCAAAATAGACGTGACGGAAATCGAGGGCAAGTGGGAGTCATTCGTAACGCAAATCGTCGAAGAACCGATACGCGGTTGCTCTAGGGCCGTCGTCATAGCCGGCAGCGACCCTCGTGGAGTGATTTTCGGCCTCTACGACATCAGCGAGCAGATCGGCGTTAGCCCTTGGTACTGGTGGGCGGACGTCCCAATCAAAAAGAACAATGAGATCTTCATCTTGCCCAAAGGGAAAATCCAAGGACCCCCATCCGTCAAATATCGCGGGATATTCTTGAATGACGAGCAGCCGGGTCTGTCGGGCTGGGTGCAGTGGAACTATGAGAACTCGCCATACGGAGTTGGGTACAACGCCAAGTTCTACGCAAACGTCTTCGAACTTCTGCTGCGACTGCGCGCTAACTACCTATGGCCGGCCATCTGGGGCTCCATGTTCGAGGTCGATGACACGGCCAATCAGCCTTTGGCGGATGCGTGGGAGATCGTACTAGGCAGCTCCCATACAGAGCCGATGATGCGCGCCCAAAATGAATTCGGCACATTCTACACCAACAAGGGTCTTGGCCCTTGGGCCTACGACCAGAACAACAAGACGATCGATGAATACTTCGCCTACGGCGCGCAGAGAGCGAAACCCTATGCCAATAACAGCCTATGGACAATGGGTATGAGAGGCAGTGGTGATACAGCCATAGAAGGGTTGGGCGTTGATGCTATAGTCGCGTTGCTGGAGGCTGTAGTTAGTAGCCAAAGGAACGTCATTGAGAACGTACTTGGCGTAGAGCCAACTGCCGTTCCTCAGATGTGGTGTTTGGTGAGTAGTCATCAAAGTCATTTTCTAGGAGTTTGTGATCACTAACTTCGATTACTATAGTATAAAGAGGTAATGTCGTACATCCAAGAGGGATTAACGATTCCCGAAGATATCACT
The DNA here is from genome assembly GCA_029590625.1 of Lasiodiplodia mahajangana. Taxonomy (NCBI): domain Eukaryota; kingdom Fungi; phylum Ascomycota; class Dothideomycetes; order Botryosphaeriales; family Botryosphaeriaceae; genus Lasiodiplodia; species Lasiodiplodia mahajangana. The sequence goes on from JAPUUL010000310.1 coordinate 15,981, forward strand.
CTATTATGGGCTGACGACAACTGGGGTAACGTGCGGAGAGTTCCCGTTGATGACGAGAAGACGCGATCTGGTGGTGCTGGCGTCTACTACCATTTCGACTATGTGGGCGATACTAGGAACTATAAGTGGATAAATACCATCCAGCTGGAGAAGACAGCGGAACAGATGCAACTTTCCTATGCCCATGGAGCCGATAGAATCTGGATTGTTAATGTTGGAGACTTGAAGCCTCTAGAGATTCCGATAAGTCACTTCTTGGATATGGCCTACGATGTCGAGAAATGGGGAGTGGGTAACGTCACCGACTGGACTGCTGCTTGGGCGACTCGTGAGTTTGGGTCGAAGCAGGCGGCAAAGATCACTGACATTATGACGCGATATGGAATGTACGCAGCGCGAAGGAAGTTTGAGCTTGTCGAGCCATACGTCTACTCTGTGGTCAACTATAATGAAGGCGACACAATTCTTCAGCAATGGCAGGATTTGGTGGATGATGCCCAGGCTGTCTATGACGGTCTCGATGAGGCCTATCAACCGGCATTCTTCGAGATGGTGCTTCATCCGATTCTTGGAGGTCAAATAATCCATCAGGTTCACATAGGTGCCGAGAAAAACGTCGTATACGCAAACCAGCACAGGAATTCGGCAAATGACATAATCACCAACGTGCTAGCTCGTTTCCAAGCGGACGGAGAACTTACAGCGAGATGGGATAATCTCCTGGGCGGGAAATGGAGACGGATGCTGGATCGTAAGTCTATTTGGCTTGGGCGCTCATTCATTTGACTGACGGGGGACTTAGAAACACATTTCGGATATGACGGTTACTGGCAACAGCCCATGCGAAATGTTCTGCCTGCAATGGAATATGTTCAAAGTGCGGTGTCTTCCATTGCAGGTAATGTCGGTATTGCCGTGGAAGGACTCAACGCCAGCATTCCCGGGGACGATAAGTATCACGGAAACTCAGGAAACACCCTCGTACTTCCACCTCTCGATCCATACGGCCCCGCGGCGCGATGGTTTGATGTTTTCTCTCGGGGGACTAGGGACTGTGACTGGTCAGCAACTATTGACTTACCCTGGGTTAAGCTATCGCAAAACAAGGGGATTGTAGGGCCGAGTAACGGAACAGACACACGCGTGTTGGTCTCGGTTGATTGGTCAACCGCGCCTCAAGTCGTCAATACCACAACGGCCAACATCAAGTTCACTGCAGGATGCGGGAAAGAGGGCTTCACCTCCTGGTATAGTTCGCCAGTCGTTCAAGTTCCTGTAAACCTGCGAAAGATACCGTCGAGCTTCACCAAGGGATTCGTTGAGTCCGACAAGACGGTGGCCATTGAAGCTCCAAACTACCAGCGCATACAAAACCCATCTAACGCAGCAGCCTCGAACATAACATACCTCACCCTTGAAAACTATGGGCGGACGATGGGGGGTGTCACGTTATGGCCACAGACGACGCCACCCCAGGCACCTGATACAGCGCCCGCATTAGAGTATGACTTATACTTATTCACAAGTGTGTCGAAAGCCAACGTGATACTTTACCTATCGCCGACGCAGAATTATCTCTCAGACAAGACACCATTAGAGTTTGCAGTCTCACTATTTCCTGCAGGCGGAGCACCAGCAGAGCCGAAGATCGTCCGATTCGTGCCCAACAGCATCGGACCAAACTTGCCCGTGGGCTGGGCTCGGTCGGTTGCTGACTCGATATGGGGACTGGACCCGAGCCACAACACGACAACGACGTGGGACGTGACGAAAGAAGGTGCATATACACTACGGGTATGGGGTCTAGCGCCAAGCGTCATCGTCCAGAAGATTGTCATGGATTTGGGTGGTGTCCGGCCTAGCTACCTTGGCCCTCCTGAGAGCTTCCTTGTTGGAAGAGATGAGTATGGTGCAAACCAGCGGACGAGCTTTGCTCGAAGTACCTAAGCAAAGAGCGGAACGGGTACCTAGAGAGATCATGTGAGTTAAAAGTGTCATATTGTATGTAACCATCCTTTGTGCCAGCACAGCCAAAGCATTGTTGAGTACTTGTCCACATAGATACTTGTTAATGATGTTGATGGACCATTATCGATGATGGAGAAAAACAAAGCTTGAAACACGATAGGACCGGCAGATAGTCCGGGGTGCCTGGTAGCGAGCGACAGATTGGGCAACGATAGCATGCATTGACCCCACCTTGACCCTGATCTTGCCTGTTGGGGGAAGTGGGCCTAAACATGACCCTAGAAAGATACTTACCTAAGTGGGCCTTCTGGTTGCCGCGGTGATAGCTCACTAACAATCAACAAGCGCCTTCTGTGTGCTCAATGCTTGATTACCTAGCTTGGTTTTTTTTAATTACAGTCTTCTGTCTGCATGACAATGTCTATGATAGTGTAGGTAATATTCTCAACAACAACTACTTTCCAATTGCTCGGCATCTCTATCGACCACAAGCCGCCCTCGCCACGGCTTCACGACCACCTTACAACAATTGCGACAAGAATTCGTCGACATAGGTAATTCGCTTGTTGCGTTTGTGTTTTTGCTTATTCTGTTTATGTCGCTGCATCCGACCACCACGTGAGCTCGAGACACTTCGAGGGAGGCCGACATTCATTTCGAACAATACAACACACAAGACAACAACCATCATGTCTGGGGTAGATCCAGGGGCTTCATCCATCACTGTCGCAGGTAAGAGACCAACGCATCATCATTGCCATTGATGTAATTAATTGGTTGTTTTCGTTTCTAGTTCGAGTGCGACCATTCACAATCAGAGAAGCCGCCCAATTGTAGGTCTCAAACCTCAGCGATAGACTCCAAGCTCGACTAGAAGCTCACATATGCACAGACAAAGGCACGACGATGGAACAGTATTCCTAGGCGACGGCTCGTTAGCTGGTGCGCCAGCGCCCAAACTCAAGCAGAGCGGAATTCGGTCTGTCATCAGAGTCATCGACGATAGATGTTTGTATGTATACCGCGTCCCTAACGCCAATTCTTCCAACAGCGTCTAACACGAAGGGTAACAGAGTGTTCGACCCGCCAGAAGACAATCCCGTCCAGAAATTCTCGAGATCCGTAGTACCCAACGGCAAAAAGGTCAAAGATCAAACCTTCGGGTTCGATCGCATATTCGACGAGAACACTACGCAAACAGAAGTATACGAGGCGACTACAAAGGGGCTTCTGGATAGTGTCCTCGATGGTTACAATGCTACTGTTTTTGCATACGGCGCCACAGGATGCGGCAAAACACACACCATCACAGGTACACCTCAAATGCCCGGTATCATATTCCTGACAATGCAGGAGCTATTCGAGAAGATAAACGATTGTAGCGATGAGAAACACACCGAGATATCGCTTTCATACCTCGAAATCTACAATGAGACGATCCGCGACCTTCTCGTCCCCGGCGGCAGCAAACAGGGATTGATGCTGCGGGAGGATTCGAACCAAGCTGTCACGGTACAGGGTCTCACTAGCCACCATCCCAAGGACGTCCAAGAAGTCATGGACATGATTGTTTTGGGCAACGAATACCGGACAGTATCACCAACCGATGCGAACGCTACCTCGTCACGGTCACACGCAGTGCTCCAAATCAACGTAGCTATGAAGGACAGAAACGCGAGCGTAAACGAGCCGCACACTATGGCTACACTTAGCATTATCGACCTTGCTGGTAGCGAGAGAGCCAGCGCTACGAAAAACCGAGGAGAACGTCTCATTGAAGGCGCTAACATCAACAAGTCCTTGCTAGCGCTGGGCAGTTGCATCAACGCGCTCTGCGATCCTCGCAAAAAGTCGCATGTGCCATACCGAAACAGCAAACTCACCAGATTACTCAAGTTCTCCCTTGGCGGTAACTGCAAGACCGTCATGATCGTGTGTGTCAGCCCATCAAGTGTCCACTTCGACGAGACGCAGAATACTCTTCGATATGCCAACAGAGCCAAGAACATCCAGACTAAAGTGACGAGGAACGTCTTCAACGTCAACCGTCACGTGAAGGATTTCTTGGTCAAGATCGACGAGCAAATGACGCTCATCAACGAACTCAAGGCCCAGCAGAAGGACGCAGAACAAATATTCTTCGCCAAATTCCGGAAACAAATGGAGAAGAGGGATGCTTCAGTACGAGAGGGTGTCCAGAGGATTCGGACCGCTTATGAGAACTCCTTGAGCGAGCGTCAGGACAAGGTGGCTCACATGAAGAAGTTGCGAGGTATTGAGCGACGTCTTGGTTTACTGTCCTCGTGGATCGCCGCATTCGATACAGTTTGTGATACTCGTGAAGACGAGGACGCAATGCCTGCACCACTATCAGCTATGCGAAAGACCGCCCACGGTATTCTTCTCGAATTAGAGGGCAGCAGACATCACCTCCACCAGAAGTTAGATAAGACGAACTGGGAGCGCGCTATTGACGGAGCTCTCCAGCACAGTATTAGTCAACTTCCTATAGGAGATGGGCATGCGGATACCGGTGAAATCGCTAGCTTGACCAGGGAAGCGGAACTACTCAAGTCCAACTTTGCCCGTGAAGCCTATCGGGAAGTACTGGAACAAGACAAGGTCGGCGATGCTGCCACCGTACAAGCTCTGCTGGCCGCTCAATTCGAGATACTCACGTCTCTCTCAGAAACTATTCACATGAGTGAGGAAGAGGCAGTCGCACACGCAAAAGACATCATTCATCGCTTGTTGGAAACCGGTTATTCAGCTGCATCTCAAGTGGTCAAACCAGATGGTTCAAAGATGCCGATGGAGGCATTCCCACCCACGAAGCGCGGAACTCCGAAGCGGAAGAGGACATCAGCCCTACCTAAGGATATGGTGAAGCCAATTCCTAATCCAGCATTGGCCGCCTTGGCAGCATCCGAGCCGATGCAAGTGTTTCTCTCCCCGATGAAAGGCTCGCCTCGTCGTCGGAAAGTAGCCAATGCGCGCAAGGGAGTTTCTTTCTCACCCTCAAAGA
>JAPUUL010000311.1:0-20971 GCA_029590625.1 Lasiodiplodia mahajangana
TAGGCTCTGCGTCGCGAAGAATATCGCGTCTTGAAGATCGGACGGCAGCGCGCCGAACGAGGACGTGCGTCGGTATAGCTGGTCTACTGTCGCCAGCGAGTTCGTCATATGCGCCATTGTGCGGATTGGCGCCTTAGGGCCGCTACAACTGGAGCACTTTCTTGTTATCTTTTTCTGGTTTGTAGATGGACGCGGGATTCCATATGTGTACAGCAGCAACTCGATCTCTTTAGCTGTGAGCTTGGTGGTCTCAATTAACTTAATCAAGGTAGCAAGCTTGGGTAGCATGCTGCCTTGATAACTGATAAGATAGGGCTGGACTAATGCAAGCTAAGTGGGAAGAGTCCCCTAAAATGACGTCGTTTGCAATGGTATACAACAAGACGCGATTGGATTGGAATTCCTACGATACCCTTATAGACCCTTGGTAGATGAGGTGTCCATTTGCAGCAAGTGGCTTGTGTGTATGAAGAACCCCATGATTTATTTTCAGGTGACCGCTATAAGCCAAAGCTATGCTGAAGCAAAGCGCAGGCTAAATACAGTAGTATCAGATCTCGAAATCCCGATTTCAAGAGTACCGTCAGCACTTCCTATACTTGCCGGTATTACCTCACCCGTTCTCTTCACTACAATCCGTGGCCCCGTAGTTGAGGGTTCAGGCAACTTATAGAAGCGCCTTCCGAACAGACTGAGGAATCCCTCGATGTTCTCTTGTGTCACATCTTTTTCATCAATAATCCCCTTTTCAGTTGCTTCCTCTAGCGCTAAGAGAACGAGCTGTGTCGCATAGGGCTGCGTGAATACGCCTGCCGGTGTGGGTTTCCCTTGTTTAGTGATCAAGGGATGAGGGGCGCTATCACTTCCGCTACAAGACACTAAGTTAGTTTAAAGAGTAACGTAAGAGAACAAGGTAAGCGTTACTAACAAGAAGAACTTAGAGTCACCACTGCAGATAGCTTTTAGAAGAGCGTCCCGATCCGATGGTTTCTTGGGGATGGGCTTGCAAAAAGCGTGAGGGTCTACCTCACTTATGTCACCCGTTAGATATAGGTGATGCGCGGTTATTGTTCCTAGGCAGTTACAAATATTAGTTTTTTACTAGCGCCCATAACACAGAAGTTGTAAGAGTGGGAGACGAAAAATTAAGTTTGAAATCAAGTTTACCGGCTACTGTTGAGCTGCAGGACCGCACTGCTTCCACGGCTGCGGCTGTAGAGCAATGCTAATGACCTAACATTAGAATATGACCGAAAAGCTAATCCACAGCTCATACTTACCTCGAGTACAATACGAAGTTTCGGGAACTTCTCGTTCAACCGCTTCAACGTAGGTAGAAATAGTTCTTCGAGCGAGACATCGTCTTTTGGTACTGTTCCAGGTACTTCTCCATGTAGATTGAGGACGATATCGTGCTCCTCCATAGCAGCAAAAGTGGGTGCGTAGGTCTCGACAAAATCGCCGGCAACGCCTGATTCCGAGTTTGTAGTGACACCTATCTTGAGATTAATACATTGAGATTCGATCGTTAATTAGACACCTACCTTGGGGGTACAACTTGACCCCTGCAATACCCGCCTTTGCAGCTTCAGCAATCACATCAGGGGTAACGGACGGATGAAGCTAGTCAATGTTAGTGGAAATTTCCTGTCCGATTATTTCATGGGTGGCTCACGTAAAGAGACATCAGATAGTTGACATCAGGATCGATAGCTTGCAGACGAGACTTATATTCCAGAGCAGCAGATACGGTTGTGACGGGAGGTTGCAGGTTTGGCTATCATTACAATTAGTTCCCATACGAAGCAAAGCGGGAGAGCCTTAATTAATCTTGGCGTACCATGACAAAAACGGTGTCTACTCCTCCTCTCCGAATGTAGGGGACCACCAAGTCCATAACCTATAACAAATCAGTTCATATCCGCTTAGTTCATAGCACTTTTAAACAGACCTGGCCTTGTCGCAAGTGGACATGCATGTCCGCTGTCGGCGGCAATTCTAGCCGATGTACATCCTTGAGCCTCATTTTGGAATGAGTATAAGCCGAAAAAAAAAATAAAAAAGGGGGATCTAGATAAGTTGAAAAGTTTATCGTAGTTTCTTAAGAGCTTGATCGCGTTTCCGAGACGCTCAGGCCTTTACCCCACTATCGAAATACCTGCAAGTTGAGGAGCGGTTGAAGAGGGGCAAACACGTGATGCTCATCTAGGTCCCCCGCCAGACCCCGGCCATATGGCTGTAGCCGAGCGGTTTCTCTACGCTATTCTGGAATAGGAATATGAGATTTCCTATTTCGGAACTACGTTCTGCTGCCAAGAATTGTACTTATAAGAGGCAGACTTCGGAGAAAAGAAAACATCACACTATCTAAAGTTTTAGAGGTATTTAAGTAAAACTTCTCAAACTTTACCTGCCATTTTTAAAAAGGAGTATGGGCGGTGTGGTAAAGCTTTCCAATAAATATAAGGCCAAGGGACTATAGGCGGCTGAGAACTTTTCACCAATTTAATTTCTGCGTCATTCACCAACATTCAATACGAACTTGAGATCAGATCTCAACTCATCACTCCTATCTATCGTCGATAATATGACAGCAACACCAATTCCTTCAGAGCTGAATAGCCAAACCCCAGCTCCCTCATCCGCTGTCGATGCTGCTCATAGCCCTCCATCACATGCTGGGCCAGGACCGGCAACCGGCGGGCGTTTCTATGAGGAAGATAAGCAAACCCCTTCGATATTATTCAGGTTCTGTCCGGACACATCTCGACTCCTCAGGGTGGATTGTCATGAATGGGTCGCCTTTATGCATATAAAATGCTCAGACGTTCCTCGGTTGATGCGCGAGGGATTCTACTGGGATGTTTCCAATATTATCAAAGAAGAAGGGTACATTGAGTACGGGCGTCAAGGCTCTAATGTCGATTCATGGGACTCTGCGTCTGAAAGAAAGTACTTCCTCGCAGATATCCATCAACCTCGGCGCTGGATTGCCCGTCTTGTCGTAAAGTCATTGCATCTTGACATTCTATACGACTTCGACGTGAGCCAATTATCACGAAAGCTGATTAGATCTGTATCAGCAACGAATCAAGATGAGAAACTTATCTACGGATATACAGCGTATACGGCCACCGACAAATTTACTGACACGAGTGCAACCCCAATGAAAGGGTTTAACATGATTTATGATAAAATGCCTCTAGAGGGATTTTGGCCTTGGCCGCCGAAGGACAATAAAGGTCGATCGAAGGAAGATCTTCTAGATATTAGAATACTCCTAATAGGGGAAGATGGTGTGACTAGGCAAGAAAAGAAAGAGGGGGCGGTACTGTAGGCCACATAGTTCGAGGAGATGTAATCACAGCATACCAGTGAATAGAAGGCCTCAAGATGGAAAGTGTGATTTATTTCAATGCGTTTTTCGTGGATATCTGTCAGGGTCTGTTGTATCTAGAGTGAAGTCAAGTCGCCTACTTGCTACCAAAGTGTCTGACAATATCGCGGTCAGAACAATTGAAATAGTTGGAAGTGGCCTTCTGGATAGAAAGATTCGACTGACAGGTACCAATTCTGGGTCGCAATGTAGTAAATGGCATGCAGGCCTCTTTCTATTCCCAATCAGCAGCTGTTTCCATCCTAGGCTGTCGCCCTTGTCGCTCGGCTCGTCATGAGAATGTATTGCAGCACCTACCCAAGACGTTCAGATCTTATCCCAAGGAGGTGCGAACCTCGAGACCTCTCCTCTGTTCGAGATTATATTTGTCAGGACCCTTCTTACGTATGGTGGGCAATAGACTCTTGTTGTTGCGCGAGGTCCCTAAATCCTCTCTAACTACTACCCTACCTATATACAGGAATGCCTCCTTTGTTCACCTCTTCTCATACTCTACGATCGCTTCCTCTGGTGTGGCTGTGGTCACACCTCCTGGTGCAGCCTTGTGGCAATATTCTTCTCGAGCAGCCTGTTTCTTCCGTCTTCTTCTCCCCTCTTCCTTTCTCAGAAGAAAACTACAAACATAAACAATAACTTAACAACATCATCACCAATATCATCACCAACATCATCATCATCATTATCAAATATGATGTTTCAATTTCTGGTCGACATTATTACTATCTTTACCAATTTAATTAAACATCTTATCGAGTAAGTCCTTTCTACACCCCTTCTCTATGCCCCTCCGGAGGCTTGGGATACTATAACGCAGTATGCCCCCATAACGTTAAACAATATCAATCAGTCAATCAACCAACATTCCCACTTCTACTAGATATCTAGTACTAATTTAATCATAATAGCCTAAAGCCCCTTGTCGACCTCACTCCGCCCGACCACCACCGGGTCGACGACGCTGTTCCGGCCGGTGTGCCATTTTCCAACTCTCCTCCGTAAGCAGTAACGAATTCTACAATGTTTGCATCAGACTATTGACAGGTTAAAAGACATGCCGAGTGTTAACACATCACCTGAGGCCTCACCGCCTGGCAGAAAGTCCTACCTTGCCCCTATAGTTGGTCCTGACACCGAGGATGGAAGGTCTGGCACATGGGCTGGAAGAGTGTCGCCTGGTCGGTCGAGGGAGGGACAGGTCGACTTGGCCTGACACAGTGTCGCTATGCGGTGGTATATTATTATTATCCCTTTAAGTGCCCATCAGCCTTGCGACATCCAAAAAGCTTACAGGGCAGCTTCGTCGGTCTGTCACCCCGACAAGAGGCTTGGAACAGGAATTGCGGATGAGCGTTGGCCAACGCAACAGCATCTACAATCAGCTAGGAACCGTCTCCTCTAGGATTGTGGAATGGCGTTTGATTTTTCCTTCGTCTCCGTGACGTAAAAATGGGATAACGGGGCTTTTTGAATGTATAAGATATACCAATAAGAGTATTATTTGAGCTTAATACTGTCATTTAATTGGTTTATCCTGCATTATTCAGTTACATAAGAAACCTCGTTATTCATTTTTATCGCTTACTGCGTTCATTATTGTGGCTATTGTTCGCTTTACAGCGAAGTAGCGTTATAAACCGCTAATAAATAGCGTTGAACAGCGTTCCTGAGTCCAAAATCATTATGCCTTGCCTATCGAACTTAATTCGTGCTAAGATCCGCTTGTTCTTCGTTATAAGGTGTTAGTGCGGGTGGTACTCGTTCAGTTAGATGAAGCTGGACGACAAGTCCGACAGCCAAAACCGCGGAAATAGAGGGGGATGAGTTGATTCATGCGATGATTTCACCATAGGGCCATTGTATTTCATTTATTTCTGCTATCCGCGATGATTTACTATTTGAGTTGAGGGTGCACTGAGGACAGATGTTAAGAGGCCTTTGGCAAATGAGTGAAAGATTGTTGTCTCTTCATAAAGCAACGCAATGGCTACGGATGGACTAACTATATGGGTGTGTGGTCGGTGGCCAGCCGACCAACTAAGCAATTGTAGCCATAACATCTGCCCCTATCTCTTTTCAAAGAGTTACACCTCAACTAGGGAAGTATGTGTTAGTGCGGGTGGCTTAGCTCCATGGGGGCTAAGTTGATTAGCTACGAAATTTTTGTTTTTATTCTTCTATATAAGAATAATAGGTCTAGTTTAGTTTTCTCGTAGCTTTTCTATTCTAGCATGCCTCCTGGGGCGACACCTTCGGTGTCTCTCCCTTGAGATAACCTCAATACTATTACTATTACCCTCACTTACAAATCTCTAGAAGTGCCCTGTGACTATGGTCAGGTCTCTAGAGTGCGGGCTACGTGAAGAACACACGAGCCGCTTTAATAATCTCGTCCAAATGCCGTAGGGTGAGCTTCAAGTAAGCGAACCTGGTATGGGGAACTCTAGTTTCGGATGCCACAACCTCCAGTCATGGAGGCTTCCATACCAACACTTCAACATTTGTATGCAAAAAACGGAGACTAAGAGCTCTGACAACGTCGATACGGAAAGGCTTGTTGTAGGGGTGCAGCCGTACAAACGTGTCGTTAAGAGTACCTCGATGTTTCGCCGGCCTTATCCAACGACTACTATTAGCTGCCTTGTTGAGCTAGCAGGTGTATTAGGTATCTACTGGAAGCAGTTTGGCAGAGACGAAGACAAATATCGTGCTGAAGGCAGCGGACTCAGCTTCCGAGGTACAAGGGTCAAGAACCTTGGTCTCGTATTCACCTTTGGGTAGATTAGTCAGTTTAATTTTGAGGGGAAGAGAGTTATACAAACATCAAACACAAAGGAGTTGTGTTTTGGTAACGCACCGACCTTTTATCGCTCACAAACTGAGAATATGGCCGGGCGCGATGCCAGCACTACCAGACAGCAGACGACCCTCAATACACTACGCTTGGGCAGCAAGCAAGATCTATCGGCTACGCTTACTCTATTAATTGGGTGTAATCGGAGGACAATTTGGCACTTCTCGGACCCTACAAGTAGGAAGAGCTACATTTTCCCGAGTACGTACAATTTCTTTTCTTTTCTTTTCTTTATAGCTTTGGAGATAGCGTGCTTGAGGAACTATTCACTGATCGACACAGTCGTATTCGATATAATGGGTATGCTCTGTCGGACGTATCACTCAAAGGATATATGCTTCACATAGAACAGGAGGGAGTTTTCTCTAAGACGGTTGTTGTCAGCGCTCCGGGGACGGCTCTGGTGGCAGTTGAATGAATTGACTTCTACGCGTGGCCAGACCCCCTTAGGCATGGAACAATTCTATTATATAGCCAAGGAGCTTGACTCTAAGTTGCCTAGCAAGGGATCAACAATTCAATCTCACCCAATTTACGCGGCTCCATGATGCGCTTGATAACATTGACGCTATCTTGAGCGAGCAAAATATCCCCAAGGCCATCGTCCCTGAAGTTGTACGCCAACATGTTCAAGAGATTCTCAGAGTCATCAATGTACCTTATTCAGGGGATGTTGAGAATCCGATTGAGAAACTTTCCTGGATCCCGCCCGAGTACCACAAGGTCATGTCACTGTACTTCTACAAGATCTGCATTCGCGTTGTCAAGATGGGACCTAAGGATGCGTCGTTGAAAATCTACTTAGCTAGCCTCAGCGGTGCCTCCGGTGGTAAACTCTCGATTCTTGCTTTCTTTGGAGCTACGCGAGAACCTGTCCGAAATCCTGTCTGGTGTGGACTCGTACTTCGTATGATCTGTTGGCTCATGCTGCAAGATTTTGATGAGCAGGATGCCCAACTGCCGAAGAGCGAGGTGCAGGGAAGCCATGTCCCAGTTTACATCTAGTAAACCAGTTATCAATATCCTGTGTACAGTATATTGACTTGAAGAGGGAAGGAGGAAGTGTGGTCGTCCGGCCCCCTTCAAGTCAACGAGGTTCTTTTCTATCGGTAATCTCGACTATTTCTACCACGATATTTATGTTATGAATAAACGCTGTCTTGGAAATTGAAGAATTTAATATTTAAAAGGATATAATAAAAGTAAAAGATGTTGCTTTTAGGTAAAAATGTATTAATAACTCTCGATCGGGGAATCGAACCCCGGCCACCTGCGAATTGCACGATTCAAGAATCATCATATTTGACAAGCAGGTATCCTGACCACTAGACCAATCGAGACTCGGATTTGATGAATTCCGATGACCAAATTGAAGCACTTGATCGAAACTCTGAAAGCAACCGGAACAGTAGGCTATGCACAGACAATGAGAAGAGGAATCCCTAGCAAGAATCGTGTAAGGCTAGGTAAAATGGTTGATTGTTTTTTAGCAATTAAGAATAAAAATTATTGATTCATTATCATAGTACCGCTTTGTAAGGAAGATTTCCCTTTATTTTCACAAGAATATTGTTTTTGGGACCAATGCAAAGAAAGAAATAGGTATATATGGCAGAGAACATACCTCGCGAACAATGCGTTGTATGAATCAATTAGACACTAGAATTAAGGCATATCGAAAGTTCAAGGCGTATCATTAAGTTCAACATTTCACCACGTGGCATACTACAATGTGCAAGGGCTCGAAAGCAGAGATGGTCTGTGGGTACGAGGATCCAATTTCCAACTCGCCACGCGGACGGGGGTGCTCTAATCCACAAGGCTCAACAACATATGTTGATAAACCATGCCGGCCCGAGGCAGACAGCGCAGCCGGTAAACACAAAACCCGCCGTGAAGAGCTCTTAGCCCAGCTAGGACATCAAGACAACACCCGCGAAGTCCAACACATGTTAGATCAATCTCGAAACTTGGATCTAAATATGCGCCGGGGGATATCGGAAGCACAACAGATTCTTTACGGACCGAGAGACGCTGGGGGCTACACCGATAAACACTCGTGGTGTGGTAGCCCGGGCGTAACTGGAAGAACCGCAAAGGCTCCGTGGGAGCTAGACTCGGACGAAGACTCGGACGACGGGCAACGCGATACGAGTTACCTCACGCTCGACGGGAAACACGTTATCCAGAAGCAATATAAGTTGATTAACGGCCATTGGGCCTTGATTTCGTACCGCAAGGAGTTACACGAAGTCGACCATTTCCTGCTCCTTCAGCTACAGGAAAAGCGGGAAAGAGAGCTGGCGAAGGAAAGGCGAAAGACAGAAAGGAAAGGGACGAGAGAGGGCGACAACAGCAACATTGACCAGGAGAATCACTGCAGAGACCCGACAAGCCTCAGTATATATCGCGCCATGAGTTTTGAGGCAGGAGAATATATGGCCAAGGGAAAGCAAGCAGCAGGGGAGCCGAACGTATACCAGACGCCAACTACTTCCTGGAATTTCATAAACGAGGCAAGGGCCGCTATTGTTAGAGACCACCAAACTCAGCCTCAAATTGGTGGAGTGAAGAGATTGTTTTGGGACCCCCCTTTAAACCGATACGAAACCCCAACGCCGCCACCGAGCCCCCCGCCGCCAGATGAAGAAGATTTCAGAAGAATGTTAGATATGTGGCGGGACAGTTCACTCAAAAGAGAGAAGGCTAGAGAGGAGCGCCTTGAGCGGCAAACGGCAAAGGAGTCGGCGCCCCCGCCCCCTTCATTCAAGATGAGAGCGGAGCGAATCGACTTTGACTCACCTGAGGAATTGTACTACAATTCGGGAAACGACTTTGAAGACGAGCAAGACGCCGAGAGTTCAAGCGCACCAGCACGCTGTGTTTCAGGGGAGAGTACGAGACATACTCAGGGCGAGCGGTTTGACCAGGACATCATATACAACTATTTAGAGGATAATGACAGCGCTAACAGTCACGATACAGTACACGAGACCCCCGTTTACGAGCCTCTGGGGTGGCGTAAATCTGCAAGTTGGGGTAAGAGCCAGAGCCGGGCATCCGACGAGGAAGAAGAGGACCTTGACGTTTGGCAAAAAATTGCTGATGAGGACACCGAGGGGAAGAAGCCACAGCGCAGAGTTCGATTCGAGCTTCCTCCAGACCATTCTTACAAGTGGTAAGTTGGAGTATATAGGCCTCCTTCTTTAATATTGTAGAATTTAGATGCTAATAAAAATGTGTTTCTTGTTTTATGGCCTTATAGTTTCAAGTTTCTAAAGTTTGTTACTGTTCATCTAGCGTAAATCCTTGTGGAAGTTCGACCTGTCCTAACTTCTGGGCAATATCTGTTGAGCCCACTGTAGCCTCCTGACCATTGCCCTCACGCTCATTAGGTCTAGAACCCTGGATATCCTTCTTCGCCCTATTGTACTCCTTGATGCGCGCAGTGGCTAATCTCCCCGGTCTTCGGCGGTCTGTCGGACATCGTAGAAGAGGTACCTGGATAATAGCGGCAAAAACGTCAAATACTTTGTTTATTGGCACTTTATGTCTCCTCGCAACTTCCTCGAAGGGGAATCTTTCCTGGCATGTCTCGGCTACATCAACTATCAGGTTAGGCGAACGTTTGCGGTATGTGGGCTGAATGAGAGAGGCGGGAGGCTTTATAGGACTTGAAGTCGCCGTAGTATTGGTGGCTGTTATTTCTGAGTGGTTTGTCTCTGGTGATTGCGTTCCTCTAGCTCGTTTGGAGCTTGATCGTTTGTCTCTCTCGGTCTTTTCTTGCTGTTGAGGTGTCACTTTATGTGGTAAAGACTGAGGTTGCTGATGAGATGGCAGTGGTACGAAGGGGCCACGGTTAATTGGCATCATTACCGGTGCGAAGCTCGACCCAAACTGATGCATATTACTAGTAGGCATCGCTATTATTTGAGGGTGTATGTGTTGACCGTAAGATGGATGACAGTGTAGCTGTGGTGTAAGGTGAGGAGGGAGAGCTGCCTTTACCATGGGCAACCCCTGTGTGCCTGGAAATTGGGCTTGGTGCCTCAGCCGAGAACAAATCTGACACGGCTGTTTCTGAGTTGAACTGATATGGCGATGATGGTTTTCCGGTGGCCTTGGGCTACTCCCCCAGCGAGGCGTATGATGAGAAGACTCAGAATAGGGTGAAGGACGTAGAGGAGGCACTAGCGTACTTTTCGAACCAACTCCTTCGCTATGGCTGGGAGCTGTTGGAGTAGCATGACTAGTTACGTTGATGGGCGTCCGTGAAGTATTGGCTTGATCGGTATCAAGCCCGCACTTAATTGGGTCTGGTGTTATTACTGGCTTCTCGACTTGACGGGTTGTATGAATCGGACTTGAGTAGACCCCTGGGGGGGCTGAGAGCTTCGAAAAGCCAGGTATTTGCGGCGAATGATGGCTATTTTGGACATTAAACATTGGTGGAGAAACTGTTGATGGGAGTTGTCTAGGTGAGAGTTCAGGGGGGCTTGGCGGTCGAGGCTTGCGTAAAGGCTGATCCAACACGAAGTTCTCTAGCATCGGCATGGACACGCCTCTCAAGGCATATGTAAGTTCCATCGCGTGGATATCGGACGGTAGGCCAACCATCCCCGTACTTAGTCGCCTGTCTGTATCCCTTAAGTCACCGCTCGGCATTTCCATTGCTGCCGCCGGAAGACCTGGAAGAATAGCAGAGGCAGTAGCCGCAGCAGCAGCAGCAGCAAAAGGGATCATCGGTTGGTGAGACATTGACGGCCCGGNTTTGCTTTTCACTGATTCTTGGTCTCTTCACGGGCTTCTCTGAGATGAATTGAATATCATCATCATCTTCTCCATGAAGCCGTCTTTTCGACGAAGCCACAGCACTGATGAGCGGGCTCTGAAAGGTCTGTTGTGGTAGACCTGGTGGGACTTGGCCTGACCCCTGGAGAGGGAAATGTATTGGCATCATGTTGCTAGAAGATGGCATAGAGGCAATAAACATGCAGCAGTTTAAGTGATAGGTTAGATGTATGCACCATTTTTACACCTCAGGAAATTCAGAAAGCGGACAGGGTATATGTATTAGCAGATGAGGCTTCCATGAAAAGCATGGGAGCCAAAAGACAACCCAACGTTTACCTCTGTGTAATGCAACTGCGGTTCTTTCACATGTAGGCCTTTCTAGCACATAAAAGCCGGGGCAAAGGCAAACTCTCTAACAGAATCAAGGCGGCTTTGCTATTTGCTGTGCATAGAAGTAGCGTGAATCTTGGACAGGGCGAACCTGGTACTGGTGCACAGGCTGGCACATCATGGGAGATGTTCTAGTTCTATGATGAACATGTTCAAGGGCATAAGACTGACTATGATTAGATACTTGTGGACTGATTGGGATACCTATGGAATGAAATCAAAAAAAGAACCTAAAACAACACTCGAGGAAATCTCGCCGCGTGGTCGTGATAGTTGTATGTCTTTCCATGTTGGTGAGGGATGGTAATGATGGGAAGATAGTTACCTACATACCTAAAGCTTGATGGTGAGATACTATGGTGTAGCTGGGTGGCTGGTGGTCCTGTGTACAGTACGTGGGGGCGATATGACATCAGTAAAAACACACAAATACGTGAAATGGCATATTGAGCATCTGTCTAACTTCCCTAGGTACCTAACTAGGCGCGGTAATTAGCTTAACATCATAGGCATCTTAGGCAGGTCTTAGCTACGTGGAAGGTACCCCGCCTTAACTGCCTATTACTGCCTGCTTCCTAGAATAACAGCGGGGCATTGCCCCACCAACCTTGACAGCTCCAATAATCACAGCCCTACCTTAGGTACCTATCTACTCCATAAACTTCCATCTCTTGGGGACTTAGATCTCTAAATCCAACCAGCTTAGAACAAACAACGCCCGGATACAGCTTCACAAGTTATTTACCTTTGGCTGTCTCCAGCCAACGCCCGGTATTGGTTATCCACAAGCATGGAGATAGCTACAGCAAACCCGCTCCTATCAACACAGAAGTCCTCCGACTCCGGTCTGCAGGCAGTTCTGCATCCTCTGGTCCTCCTCACCATCTCCGATTACATCACGCGCCATACCCTTAGACAACAGCCCGGCCCGGTTATTGGCGCATTGATAGGGCAGCAGAATGGCCGCGAAGTCACGATAGAGCATGCTTTCGAGTGTGCCACCCTCATTCACAATGACGAGGTCATAATAGACGCTAGCTGGTTCGAGCAGCGGTTAGGCCAAAGTGCGTCGCATTATCTGCTCTGCCGTCTTCCTTTTATAGAACCTTGTGCAGTTAGATTACTGACGATGGGATCTAGTGAAAACTATACATAGTTCTCCTCAGCTCGACCTTGTTGGCTGGTATACTCTCCTTCCTCGGAGTGGCCCGACCCCATCGATCCTCTCTATTCACAACTGGATTCTCTCAAACCATAACGAATCCTCACTCCTACTTGGCTTTCACCCAGAAGAGTCCATTAAGCACAACGCAGGGAGCCGACTGCCCCTGACCATATACGAGTCCAACTACGAAGCTGAGGAATCGAAGAATGAGCAAGGAGAGGACAAGGAGATGCGAGATGGAGAGCCACCGCTCAAGCTCAAGTTCCGCGAACTGCCGTACTCCGTGGAAACCGGCGAAGCCGAAATGATTAGCATGGATTTCGTTGCTAGAGGCGCTGGCAATGCAACAGCAGTCGAGCCGCGAGAGCAGAAGACGGTCATGCCAGGAAATATTGACGACCCCAAGGGCAAGCGGAAGATGGAGGTTACGGAGCTGGCTACCGCCGGCTCCGGTCCCGTAGAAAGCGAAGAGCACGTCCTTTCGCGGGAGGATGAAGAAATGATTGCAGCTCTCACGGCCAAGGCAAACTCGGTCAAAATGCTACAGTCTCGCATCAAGCTCCTCATAACCTACCTTGAGCGGCTACCCCCATCCTACCTTACTGGCGACGACATCACTATGGTTACCGGCGAGAGCGATTCCACAGTCCCTTCCTACACCATCCTTCGCTCCATCCAAGCCCTTGTGAACAGATTGTCGCTAGTAGTTCCCTCAGCAACTGAGGCGTATCAGCAAGAGATGCTCAGCGAGGCGAATGATGTGCACCTGATGGAACTACTCAACGACGTGTTACAAAGCACCGCCGACATTCGAGGTCTCGGCAAGAAATACAGTATCGTGGAGACGACTAGAGGTCAAAATAAGAAACATGTAGAGGACTCCAAGGTTTTAGGTTCCCGATTTGCTGAGGTCTAGGAAATCAATCCGATAAGCCAGGGGACTAGGAAATAGTGAGAAAGAAGGAAAACGAAAAGCCCGTAGAAGTGAACGAGGGACTGCATTTGCATGGCGAAAGAGGCGTTTTGTTCGGCAGCCAAGGGAAGCTGCTTGGGACAGTTACTGGATTCACTTAGAGACTAGGCTTAGCTCTGGGGATTATTGCACGTGTGTTATCGTGGCCATCCATGATAGATGATGGTCCGTGACAAGAGGTAGACAGGAATACAAGAGTAAGAACCTTTTAAATCCAAGTTCTAAATATCTGAATATTATTAAGAAACATAGCAAGACATGTTGCAATCCGATAATGAGCATCATTCATGGATTTGTAAGTCGTACCACATCTACCACCGACCCACCGGCGCGTAGTAAATTTAAACCGTCACCTCAGTTTTAACCTGCATGAAGTGAAAAGGGGAATCCCGTTTGAGCGCGCATATATCACCAAACACAAGATCCATGGACTTTACCGACAAGACTAAACTCACACAAGCCCGTTGCTCGAAACCCGTGTAATCCAGCATATATAAAGAGAAAAAGGAAAAGTGTGATTAAACTCAGCATAATAATCATTACCATTTGATAAGAAGTGTGCCTTCTAGCACTTAGTGGTTTCGGGGCTTCCTAGGCCTCGATGACAACCTTGAGCACGAGCTTCCCATCATCATCTACGGTTCTGCCAGCAAGCTCGAACGCATCCTTAGCCGCGGCCAGTCCCTTGAACCGATGCGTCACCATATTATCGAGACTCGGCAGTATAGATCTGAGTCCGCCGTGGCCTTGCGGGGAAAGCAGCCGGATGCCCGTTGCATAAGTATTCGCGTAGCGAAAAATGCCGAGGATATCGATTTCCTTGAGGTGTGCTACTGATAGCGGCACAGTCTGAATAGGGGTCCCCATACCGACCATGATGACTTTACCTCCAGGACGAGTAGCGTACAGGCAAGTTTGCATGCAGGCCTCTTTCCCAGTACACTCAAAGGCGATGTCGGCACCCTCATCTTCATCCCCATCCTGGAATGCTGGGGCCGGCTTGGAAACAGAGAGGATGTCTGCTGCTAGGCGTTTAGCACGCTCAAGTTTCCCCTGATATGAATTTGAAATGATGCTGCTAGGAGTCATATACCCTGAATCTAAGAATGTGGAAGTGGCCAAGTTGCTGGAGATAGAGGCACTGCTATTTGATAGGTGTAATGGTTGAGGGACAACAAAACCGTGGGTTGCGAAGCCGTGTTTAATGGCATAATCAACACGGCCAACATCAACGTCGGCGATGGTGACTGATGTACAACCTGACTGGAGTGCCATGGCTGCAGTTAAGAGGCCAACTGTTCCCGCTCCCATGACCAACGCCGTGGAACCAGGGGAGGGGTTAGCACGATTCACTGCGTGAATGCCTACGGACAGGGGTTCCAACAGGGCTGCAGCTTCAAAAGAGACATGATCAGGAAGCCTTTTTGCAGTTAGTATCCTAATATACAAGATAGGCAACATAAAGCCGGGGATAAAACGTACTTGTGGCACCAGACTGCCGGATGATTTATTTTCTCCTGCAAAGTACCCTGAAAATGAGGTACGCTTTTGGCACTGCTCCTAAAGCGCATCTTCTTGCATAGGTTATATCTGCCTTGCCTGCAGATGGTGCACTGGTTGCAGGGGACACCAACTTCAAGAGCAACCCTATCTCCAATCTTGAAGCCTGTTACTTGTGGACCAACCGCAACAACAGTACCAGACGACTCATGGCCCAGGGAAAGGGGCTCGCAGGCACAGAGGTCTCCATTTGCAAATTTCTTGTAATACGAAACATCGGAGCCACAGATTCCAGTCGACTTAATGGCAATTTGGAGCTCGCCTTCGTTAGGTCGTTCAATAGTCTTCGTTTCCTGCCTCAATCAGGTCAGTTGAAACGGGGTACTGGAATATATAAAGCTCCATAGACAATGAGACCTAAATTTAGTATGACAGGATGACAATAACGGAGGCTATCTCACCAATTGCAAATCTCTCGGTCCATGTAGTACCGAGGCACTAATGGTCTGGGTCCCTTTCCCATGGATGGGTCGCTGCATTGGCGCAGCCTCGGTTGTAGCAGAGGGTGCCATGTTGGTGACAGCGTGGGATATCGCGTATGGGTGAGGCTTAAACCTGGGTATACGGAATGTGGTGCAAGCGAGGCTTGGGTATAGATCCAACTGGCTTTTTAAGATCGAATACTAGGTCAGATGGTATAGAAGAAGCAGATCAATAGATAAAGGCTCCCAAGCACCAACGCCGAGCTCTCCTACTTGTAGAATAGGGAGGGACGAGAAAACCTACTGCTTTAAAAGAAGGCAAAATGCCCAAAGACCGGGAGAGCATTGACTCTCTTTTGTACTATCATGTTAAGATAGGTAGAATTATGGACCTCTCCCAGGGTAGGCCCAGCGGTCTTTGGCAGTCGGTGCCACGAACATCATGAACGGAGCAGGGCCGCTGCTCGCAAGCCGCCAGGGAGTCTACGCTATCAAACAAACGATTAGCTAGTACTTTTGATTTGACTTGCACATGTAGGGAGGCACATGCAGCTGGTACGACGTGACGGCAGAAACCGGACACGGAAAGCATCCGAGGGCGCTCTAGAAGGACTGATATCCGTTTACTGGGATCGTCCTAGGATGAGATATGAGGTCCGTATTTGTGAACAACGTGCTCATGATGCTATTGGTCTGCTTCGTTCCTATCGGGCTTAGGCCGACGCGATGCTGCTGCAGCGGCATCTGAAGATGATGCGATATATCTCATAGATTGGCCTTCGCCTCCATGCGAGGGAGATACAGTCGAGTTCGGATAGATCGACATCTGATCTATCGCATATATAGAAAAGAACGAGGTTGTCCAACACAATCTTTCTGCAAGCCTACATCTATATTGCCACAGCAAGGCTATAGCGAATGGCTCGAGGTATATTCGAGATGCCGTCCGTATATCATTAGGGAGCTCTGCATGGATACATCGAGTAACTACCTAAGTTACGAATTCAAGAGGTTTGCTTCAAAACATCGGCCTATCGTGGTTGATACTACGAAGGAAATGGCGTGATCCCCTGCATTAGGTGTAGCCGGGGGCGAGATTCACCTTCCAGTATAATAATGATATTCTATGGTATTGAATTTAGGTAGGAGCACCTTGCCTGCTTGGGTAATGAATGCTGTAGGGAGCTTCCTCATGTACTTACCTATCCAACTCTATCCCACGTACGACGAGACGCTTCACTGCCCTTGTCGATCACGATTTTCCCTAATCTAAGTACATATAATTCATTCTATCTGCCTTAGGAACTTTATATGAAGTTGCCGTACTATATCCCCCATTTCCCGGATTTTATATGTGATCGCTCTTCTGCTTTACGCCATGGTCGTTGCCGAGCTCTATCTACGGTACGGTCCGTTTGTTTATGTTGCCACCGTCGAGTCGGCGCATCCGATCAAGCTACATGTCCAAGCATATCCCAACACTCATATAGCTCTGTTTAGATTTGACATGTGTAGTTATATCTGTCTCACCACTCGCGTAGGATGGCATTCCGGATGGCTCCGCTGCCAATAGGAGATGAACGAAATACTGGGTTAAACGAGTACTGAGCGCTCGCTAACCGTTTATAGATATATTAATCTATTTAGGTTGCATCAAGCGCACGTTGCGTCCCTGCTCCTCCGCACCCCTCATAACTCGGTGACATCGACGACCGGTATCACTTTGTGATATATAGTAGAGACGTTCAACATACCGCGGCACGGTGGCGGTTATGGAGGCGAGCCCCCAATTTTGAGAAGCCAATGGTGCGGATGTACCTATAGCTGCACAAAGGATCCTTCTCCGCTCGCTTTACCTGAAGGATAGACAGATGGACCTCTAAGGCAGCTACTTCTCCACTTGATTGCTCTACGGGAGGATCTAGCAACGGCAGCAGAGAAACTGCAATATCTATTCCGTACTGCGCGACTCCGTTCAAGGACGTGGGCTGGGATTACCGGTAGAACGGAACAACCTGTGTACCCCCAGCACCCCACACTCACCGATCTAGGTACTGTAGTTGATGTATACGTCCCTCGCTTTCCTGTTCTACTATTAACCGATTTATTAACATTCTTCAAATGAGAGAAACAGATATCCCATTGGTAAGCATAGGTGGGACATGTTCCTCAACGCCGGAACGATAAACGGCTTCGTACTAGGATAAACGTCGGTTTTCGCGCCGCGGTTCCAAGCTGCCTGGTCTAAGTAGCCAATGTGGCCAAGATGCAACAACTTCTTAGCTCAACCGTAGCTGGATTCCTGCAGCAATAATTGTAAAACGCATTAACTTGGTTTCACTTTCCGAGTAGGAAATATCACGCCGTCCCGGTCCTGGGGTTTGCGCTCCCGTCCCTTCGAGATTCCACTCGACATCTGATAACCAACTACCTACGTAGAAATTCTTAAAACAGCTCTCGAATCTCGAAAATGTACCTATGTGTACGTATGGGCTATACTACCCCAATTTGACAGCGCGATGCCTCTCTTTCTCAAAGATCACTTGGCCATTTATACTTGATAGTCTCACTCGCTTCCGGCTTAGAATGTCACTATCACTAGGAGAATATCGCTCGAGAGCATCGAAGCTGATTCGCATACCTAGACAACGGGAACTTTTATGCGATTACCTATCACTCGTTTCCCTATTAATGTCCTTTCTTATAGCCTTCACTCAATGTGGAAATTGGAGACTGTGGGTAGGTAGTACTAATTTCGGACCCGGACCTTTGAATGCCTGAGCTCATCCGTCTTGATAACGTTCGTGCAGCGGCACTATATCTACTTTCAGACAAGGAATTGAGCTCAAGAGAAGATCTTGAGCTTACCTTACCCTTGAACACCGTACCCCTACGAAATGCCATGCAAATAGATCCTGGCGTGAAACACTATCACACCCAGGACGCCGAGAACACATGCACCTAAAATTGGACCCCGAGGCCACAGAGCATCCCTGGGAACGAACCTATATATCGACTAGATACGGGGTTTTCATCCCGCCGAGCCGTTGTTTGGAGTTGAATAGAAAGCCCCCTGTCGGCTTGGGTGTTTCTTAGTACTTTAACCGCAATCGTCTGTTTTGATGCCTTGAGCTCGAATCTACTAACGAAATGGCCAGACTCAACAACCCACCTATGCTGCAGGCATTCCGTCCCACGTACCCATTTTTAAAGCAACTCTGCCTTGTTCTACCACCATACTGGGTGAGTTGTTTTCTCGGGTATACGCCGATAATCGAGCCCGGGGTTCTGTTTAGATTCCTACAACCCGGCGTACGTCGGGGCCTCACCGGTAGCAAACCAGGAACAGACGTACTAGTCGGCCATCGACACTCGGGCAACAGCCTGGTGATAGCATCCTATGTAGCCTCAAACCGCATGACTAGCTTTGGACAGTTCTATACTATACCCTAAGGCTTTCGCAGTCATAAAGATAGCTACAAAAGCGAGCTCGTTCCAGCGCACTGACCATAATCAAAGCTCGACCTAAATTAGCGAACGCTTGTAATACGGTTCGTCGAGTTTTCTCATGCAGCAACTGCTTACTCATGGTCACACCGAGATCTAAGATAGGACGATGCAATTACCTAGGCATAGATAAGGCTAGGAAGAGGGAGCGATTACCAGAACCGTATGTATGGACCTTTTAACGACCTTGAATTCGGTATGGCACATTTCTGTCCCGCCTTGCATGCATACAATGTTACGGTATATTAGTCTCTTTATTTTCCCGGTTCTTGTAAATGGGCACTTTTGACATGTCGACAGGCTTAGTAGATGGGTCAACTTTGCTCTTACGAGACTAACGCCTAGACGATTGTACTCAGGTTAGTGGCTGTAGTAGCCCCTGCTTGCGTTTCCCATTACCGTCACATCTCAGCAGGAATTTTCACGAAATACCGTGGGCGTCCCGGCATTAATTCGAGTCTTCAACTAGCCGAGCTCGAGTTATCACACCGTATATATGGGGTCTTAACGAGATAGTTGGATCCAATTGGTCCTGCCGTGCACATGCAACGGGATGGCGTTAGCATAGGCCCGGCTTTGAGGCACTTTCAACACCTCTATACGTAGACACGCTATACATATCGGCTCCCAACTAGGACGGGGACGCTACACAATATCAAAAAAAGGCACAGAAACAGGGGAGTGGGGGAAGGTGGGTAATCAAACCCATGTTTGGTAACTGAGAAATCACTCTCTCGCCTGCAACGTTCATGGATTGATGCAAGCGACACGCTATGCTATGTGTGTGACTCGAGTCACCTTAAAGATAGTTCCCGTGTCATGTCTGGCTGGCGTTGCCAATACCGAGCTCCGATATTCGCTTCTAGCAGATATGACCGTCCACAGAGCACAGATCAGACTCCGGTTCTACGGAAGCAATGCCATCGGCATTTGGATTTCATATCTTTTGTGCGCCGTTTTGTAAGACCCGACTTATCGGCGACCATACCTCATTGCGCCCATCACACTCTGGGCGGTTGCGAAAAAGGGCCGGTTCGCAGCCGTGAACGATACCCCTCGACGAACATACACGAGCTTCACATGCTATACTATAGCACTGTTACCTATACACCACATCGGAATATATACGCCGGCCTCGGAATGGTGAAGGGCATCGAAGAGGACCTTGGGGAAATACGTCACGGATAGGTGATGACATCCCAGATGCCTAATACCAGCCCTGACATCAACATAGTAAATGAATAGCCTATTCAAAGAGCCAATGAGAAACCAATTCTGACTATTGGTTCGATCTTAAGTTGCCAGTCAACAGTACTTTTTTCTTTGCCCTCTTCTTTCTATCATTGCGCAGAGGCGGTTACATTAGGAGGCCTCTTATATAACCACTACATAAACCATGAAGGACAATCTATACACCATCTCCTAAGGCAGGTAGCGGCTGTAAATCGGGAAATGTCGTTTGGCGGCCTCAATCAATTTTATCACTGTGTCCGCTACGTTATCGGTATCGAGACAGNCTTSAAAAGGAAAAAAAAAAAAAAAAAAATTTCCTCAGCGAGCAAATCCCAATCACGGTAAAACGGAAACAGGGTTAGGAGCATAGTTTCCATGTTTGATACATCCTTACATGATAATCGGTTAGGTATATGGCTTCAGGTTGCACGCACCACCAATAGGATTAATGACACCACTTTGACTATGTTGAAGCGTGTCCATGATTCTCATTTTCCACACTTGCTTGCGTTCGCTCGTCTCTCCTTCTCTTTGATTGGTGCAAAACCCGTGCTATTAAAATGTGCTAGTAGCAAGTCGACTTGCTGCATTCCTGGCATCCACACGGTCCTCATCGTCTTCCTCCGGTAAGCCAGGCATGGCCGCGCCGGCGTTGGCGGGGGATTTCACTATGCTTTCC